>VDFB02380621.1:0-44403 GCA_007258455.2 Sequoia sempervirens
ATACCTATGAACTTGCTTTTAGAAAGGGATGTTGAACTTCCACTTAACATTCTCCTTTGACGGTAGCGAACTTAAAAAATAAAATACTAAACATATGAGAAAAGACCCAAAACAAAAAGGATAACTCTCAACCAAAGACATTCTAACATTCTCAATTAGGTTTTCCGTTATGAGGCTACACAAGTCAAATTGCTTATTTTCCTTCACCATCTTATGTGCAAGATACACACCAATAGTCGAAGAAGAGCCTTCATGATTTCTGAAATAGATTTTGTAAGTGATACCATAAGCAATATACCTCACTGCAGGATCGACAATAGTATTTATTAGTGGAGCTTGAGGGTCTTTGTCGACACTAGTAAGTTCCTCCACATCTCTGTATTTCACCATTTTCTTCCTAGCGAGGTCACCAACACTATATAATCTAGTAATAGCTTCAATGGCTTCCTTAGTGATTGGATATGGTTTGTCCAAAACAATGTTTCCATCCTTTAATTGACTTAACAAGAACAAGATAGATTCTTTGTCAGAAAACTAGGGAAATTCTCCCCACAAATCCATACCTAGAGCACTTACATTTTGTGATTCATTAGTCTTCAACCCTAGTTCCATTTCCTTCATCTTTCGATGATCAAATTCATCCAACTCTACTCCCTTCAGCCTTAGCGAAATACTGCCACTCGATTCTATGTCAATAGATTCCATCATTGCATTTAGCTTCTTCAATCTTTTATCACTCTATGAAAATTCTTATTCTTCTTTGCAAACTATGATAAATGTTTTGAAAAATCCATCTTTTAACCTTAATTACTCATGATGAACTTGCCGCCAAAAACTTACATCAATGATGCCATCAATTGTACTTCACTTTTTAATCAGTTGGATTAAGTTTCATCATATATCACCAACCGGATCAAACTTAGTCATGTCGAAAACACATCAATATTACTTCAGAGAGGGGGAACCGATAGGATATGCATAGTAATACTCCCCTTGAGCCAAGGCGGTTGGCTCAAATTCTAGTAGAGCCTGTACCAAGATTGGGTACCACAGAAGAGTTTTCCACAATAATTTCCTTTTTCTTCCAAACCATGATAGTATTCTTCTTAGATTCACCTGATTCTGCAACCTTCTTTTTGTTTTTAGGCTTTTTTGGAGCAACATATCTGCATGTGTTAGCATAATGCCTAGGTTGACTACACTTGTAACATCTTTGTCCTGACTTAACTGAGTGAACCCTAGGCCTGCATTGATCAGCTTTATGGCCATAACCATGACATAAATACCAATTTCCATGAAAGAGATTATTCATTCCATTCCTTCTAACTGGATTAGATAACTGACTTCTGCAATGACTTTCTTTTTTATGAAACTTGTGACAGTTAAAGCATTGAGTACTCAGTTCCTTCTTTCTTCTACACTCTACAACCTTATGTCTAAAGTTATTTCATAGAAAACAACAGCCATTAAATGACAAGTACCTATGAGCATTTGGTTGCCTGACTGGAGGTCTTTTAGGTGTTCTAAAGTTCCAAGCCATGCTTGTCAAGCCATGCTTGTCACACCAGATCTCACTTTAGCTTCAACTACTTTGTCTTCACCCTTAGTGTTCTAATTTGAGCTTTCACCGACGAAGCCAAGTCCTCCCTTATCCTTGTGAAAAAAATTTAGGGATAGGATTTGATCTAGAATTATGCTACTTTCACATACTCTTGCTTCTATTTTCAACCTTCTTAACTCTTGATCTAACTCCTCATTTTTTTTTTATTTTTTTTTTGATGGTATCTTTGAGATTTTCTTCAGTCTTCTTGTATTCATCCAATTATTGTTTTAAATCCACAATGCTTTCCTTTGACTCCTTTAATTCCTGGCTGACCTCTCTATGTCTTGCTTTGAATTTCTATATTTTCTCCCTTAGCTTTGAGATACAAGAATTTCCTTCATTGATATTTTCTTTCAATTCTTCATTTTTAGATTTTGTGCTTTCCATATCATCTAACATTATCTTCAGTTCTTCCTCAAAATGATCTAAGCTCCTTCCATTTGTTCAAACTGCCAAGATCTCCCTCAAGTGGTTAAGCTCTATCTCCAAGGGACCAAGCTCTGATTCCAATTGTTGAACAATCTAGATAACTAAGAGGGGGGGTGAATTAGTTATCATAAAATAATTTTCTTTTCTTTAATTAATCCAGAGCAGGTTTATATCAATTAGAAAATAATCAAACAAATATGAACATGAAAGCACACAACACCATGCATAATAAACACCATAATTTATGTGGAAACCCAAGAAGAGAAAAACCATAGAGAATGCTAATTCTCAATTATAGAACACCGGCTAAGGTGTTAACGATTAAGGTGATTTTTACAAAGGCTCACTGCCAAGTTGCCCACTAGAGGTAAGGCTCACTACCATTGGGCTCACTACCTGATTAATGCACCTAATTACAAAATAGTCTCACTAAGAAAATTCAATTGATGAAGTTGCATCTACATATCCATGATTTCAGTTCTGGTTAAGAGCAGAATAACTCTCTGCAGCAAATCCAATCAAGAATCTTCTACACAACTTCCTCACACAAACTTTGTAAATAGATTACTTCTTCCTTCTCACCCTTTTATTTTCTTGCACACATCATACCCCACACTTCTTGTTTCATAAGAAAAAAATTACTTTTACTTATACCATTCCATTCCTTCATAATCTCCTAGGTTGGCTAGACACAATGTCTTCATAGTATTCTAAGTCGGCCAAACAAAATTTGAATTTAGATCACCACAAACAATGTTGGCATGAAGAATAACCTTGAAATATTCAATAAGGCCTTGCACGCTAGCACCAAACCCAAAAGATAGGCCACACATAAAGATATTCTTACCACATTACCAAGGGACCCATAAGATAGGTCATACATAAGATAGGTTTGTTACATAACATAATTATAAAAAATAACAAACTTTTAACTACATGAAATATATTTTGGAGCTGATGGGAATGCCACAACCAAGACCAAATCTTGATTATCATCAATTTTAGTATCAACTGGAGAAACACAAATTGACATACCAAAACTTGTAACATGCTACATCAATGTCCAGATACCTGGAGTAAAATTTGAGCACAATAGCCAAAATTAAGAGATTAGACTTCATTATCTTGTATTAACTGACTTCCACATATGTCCCAAAAAAAAGTACTACCATATTTGGATCAAAGATAACATCCATACTACGCAACATCATAGCACTTGATAGGATAGATCATTTCTATATATCATTAAGAGTACAAACTTCTGGATATAGGTTTTGACATCAATGAAAACAATAATAAATCATCTCAACAACTTCTCAACATGAGATAATTAAGGAGGTAGTTTTAAAACATGAAATTCAAAAATGCATTATTGGGCATGAGATTTGGGAGTTACAACTTTTCATAACTCATACATCATTTCATAAATGCTAAAAAATTAAAAAAATGGGTGTCCAAGATTGAGTTGTCTGCTTTTTGCTATTCTGGGTGCTATTGAGTAGAGTGGGAGTCTGAGTTGTCAACCAATTTTGGAAATTTCATGAAATTGGGTTCAAAGATACCTTTTAAGATTTTTAATAAGTTCATTTAATGTATTTTATGAGGATTTTTACCAGGTTGTGTCATGGATAATGAGGAGTTGCAGGAGAACTAAGGTTGAATGCAATATTTAAGTCATAGCTTGTTAAATTCATAGGTTGCTCTTCTAGTTTTTTTGAGAAGTCTCTCTTGGGGTGTAGCAATTTCTTCTTGAGTAGATTGGAGTCATGTTTATATAGGATTGGTAGTGTGTTTTAGCAGAAAAAAATCCTTCAATCCATTTTTGAAGTTATTAAAATTGAAAAATAGAAGAGAGAAAATTGACTAGTCTATTTCACAGTGCAGGTGAAGATTAGAAGCACCAAATGAGGTGAAATTTCAGATTGTTGAAGGAAGGTTGTTGTTGAAGCACATTTTTTAGGTTTAATTATGCTAGATCAGATTTCCAAAGGTTAATTGTAAAGCCAACAGGCTTATGCACTTGTAATAAACACATGTATTGCAGATTTTATGAGAAAACAATGTATTTTTCCCATTTTGAGACACAAATATGGGGTTGTTTCCTATGCATGTCATTGCCTATTTGATTTGAGTTCATTATGGATTCTTCAACATATTACACCATTTGGGTCATGTTTGGATCATTTTATTTAAGTTTCTATTTGATGTTGTAATAACACAGTGTGGTATGCAAACAATGACTTTTTTAGGGGTTTTGAATATATTTATGTTGGAAAGTGTGCCTCAATCTCACAGGCTGAATCCTCTGAGAAAGCATGGTCACTGTGACATTCATGGTGTTTGGCCAACTGACAGTTCAGCAATCTTGTGTTTTGCTCATGTCGCTGTGACTTTGCTTCTATCTTGCCAAATGGACCTATCGCTATGACTTGGTGCATTTGCTGTAACCATTTGCAGAGTGGAAATGTCTCAGCGAAAGAAGGGTTTGTTATTGGGTGCCTAGCATATTTCGGTGTGACCTATGGCAACCAGAGTCATCGGTGTAACCTGTTTGCTATGGTATGTTGTCTCACCGATATGTTTTCTCCTGGAGCCGTCAGGGTAACTCAAGTGTTTTGGTATGTGGTCCTAGCGACAGGGAGATGTCTCACCAATTGTAGTCATTAGGGTGACTTGAACATTTAGGAAGATCTCTTGGTGACTGGGAGATGTCTGGCTGATTGTATACACTCGAAGTAGCTTAAGGGTCTCGATATGAAGTCTCAGCGATGAAGGATTGTCTTGGCGACAATGTAACCTTCGGAGATATTGGGAAGACCCTTAGACGAAAGGCTTGTTTTGATATGATGTCTCATCGAATATAGGAAGTCTCACTGATAGCTTGTGGGGTCATCGGTTTAGTGTGACTCTTGGCGAGAAGTGGTTTTGGGATATCATGGAAACCTCAGTAAGATGTCTTGCCGAAGGTTGATTCTCTCGCCGACAATGAAACACATTGGTATGACCTGAAGGCTTTGCTATGAAGTCTTGGTGATGAGAATTTTTCTCACCGACAGTTTGGGATGCGTTCAGGGTGACTCTTGGCGAAAGGTGAGCTCGGGGTAACCTAGACACTTCAGCGTGAAGTCTTGGCAACAGGTGTTGGTCTCGCCGACGGGGATGAAACTGAAGTCATCGGTGTAGCTCTCGGCGCCTGGTGAAAGTTCTTGGCGAAGTAAAATGTCTTTCCAACTCAACAAGACATAGGCACTCGGTATGTGGTCTTGGTGAAAGACATAAGTCTTTCCGACTAGTGAATGTAGCGCTCGGGGTGACTTAAGACCTCGGTATAAGGTCTTGGCAAAGACGATAAGTCTTGCCGACTCTTGAATGTGTTCGGTATGACTCCTGAGCTTGGTATGAAGTCTTAGCAAAGATGGAATGTCTGGCCGATGGGAGACTTCAGAGTAACATGGATGCATCATTATTATCTCTTGGTGAAGAGCAATTGTCTTGCCGATGGGAAACTTGATATCGGTATGACTCTTTGCAACTATTTGGGTTTCGGTATGACTTGAAGACTCGATGTGAACTCTTGCCGATAGCGATAGTCTCACTGATGTGCTTGCTGAGGTTGATGTAACTTGTAAGCTCAGTGGAAACTCTTGTCGATGGAGAGGACTCTTGGCGACAACGTGTAATTAGGTCTTATGGCATCAGGGAGACACTTCTAGTGTCTCATCGACATGCGACACAAGTTGATCGATGTTGACCAAGTGAAGACTGTCTGACGTGGTGCACATGGAGCAATAAGAGGAAGCAAAATTCAAACGGTTGGCAGTTGGATTTTCTAAATGGTCTGAAAGGAAAAATCTGCAAAGGAGTGGAAACATCTACGATGATAGGGATGCCGAGTCAGTAGATTGCTGAAGTGTGATCTTGAACCGATTCACAGAGATCCTATTGAGAATGAATGCATATATGTATGCATTGGATGTTCTGTAGAGAGTGGGTTGATCAGGTTGACAAGCCGAGAAGCTAAAGACCTGATAGCCAGAGAGAGATCGATAGAGAAAGGCCGAGTGGCTAGCTGAAAGGTCAGAGCCATGATGTCGAGGCAAATAGTGAGAGAGGTAGGGTTATGCTAGAATCTCTCCTGAACATGAATGCCATGATTGATCTCTTTGGGGGTGTTTGCTACCAGTTGTATCCAGATGAACAAGATGAAATCTGTAAAAGGCTAAGAGCCTGAAACTATATTGTAACTTTCTGTTGTTGAATAATACAATGGCTCGAACTTTGGAGAGTGGGGTTTTCTACCCAAAAGGGTTTTTCCCACGTAAAATCTTTGTGTTCTATTTTTTGTAGTGTCTTTCATCTATGTTGTTGATTGCTGTTGAATCTACATATGTTTCTCTCATAAGGATTAATGTGGAAATAACTGTCTAGTTCCGCTTTAGGACATAGTTGTACGTGTCTTTGAGGCAACCTAATCGAAATGAAAGTTACTGAAGGCACTACTGTATCGAGTTTTCACTAGATGCGCTTCCAAATTTCCTTACAAGTGGTATCAAATCCTTCTTTTGGTTGTTGGTTCTGGATATTTCTCCTGAGAAGATTTCTTAGCTTGATAGGCTGGAAGAAATATAGAGGAATGGACTGATGTATTGATCCTTTGATGAGTGGAAGCCTTGTGGTATTCTGAGACAGCATGCAGTTTGAAGGATGGTCAAGATGGAAAAAGGAGTTGATCATGTTGTGATTTGTGTCTCCTGGCTAGTAGAGGTTTAACCTTGAAGTATGAGCTAGATTTTTTAGAGTGCTTATGCTAGGTGGTGGTTCCTAGTGTTGGAAGGCACTGTTTCCTATTAACCTTGAATGCTTGAAGGCTATGAAGTTAATCATTAGATGATTTGCAAGCTTCTGAAATATCCTTTCTCTCTTTCTCAGATGCATGTACACGTTGGTGGTTTAGAGTTGGCCTAAAAGGGGTCTGGATTCTCTTGAACTGTTGTTTCCTTTCTAAGGATGTTTTCTACTTGCATGGTTCTATGGTTTTGCAGGTTTTACAAGGTTAAGCAAAAACTTGTGATCATGTGGAGTTGTTGTTAAGCTATTGTCTAAGTATTGGCCTTTTGGGGTGTTCCTGGATGAGATAGTTGCAGGTCTGCATGTATGCTTGGTGGATGGTTTGAGGAGGTATGTTTTCTTCTCTGAATGGGACTGTTGGTAAGTGATTTGTCACTCAACATTCTTGTGGTGGTGTTCCTTGATTATGGTGCTTGTTGTGGACATTTTTGGCAAGTCAGATCTGGTGTGAACTGGTGTTTGAGTCATGTTGTCTACGTGGTTATTCTCTTTGATATCCCAGTGATGTAGTTTCCAATGCAATGATGGGTTTGCACGTTTCTGTTGAATGGATCTACGGGTTGTCAATGTTGTGGGCTGTCTTTACCTACATGTTTGCTATCAGACAACTCAAATGTGGACTATATATATCCATGAGGTTGATTCATTGTTGGTACAAACTTGTTAGCTAGCCTTGTTTGTGGTCACTTGTGCATTGGTGTGATTTCTTTGAGATGAGAGATGGATACTATAGAGTACCTAAATAGTTGGTTATGGGAGCCTGTAGCAGGTGGTCACGATGCTTGGAGAGCTCGGATGTCACGTTTCAGTGGGAGCTCTAGCAGTGACTGTGGGTTCATCACATGGTGGTGAATGGTCTTCTTTAGTGTTGCAGAAGGGTTCTTGTGCTTTTGCATGGACATTATTTGAAGATGTGCAACATCTTGGAACCATGGAAGACGCTTGGAGTCTTTAGCTAAGGTGTTGGTGGTGCTTGATAGGTGATGCTATTTTTGAGTCTATTTTCTTATGTCATGGTATACTCTTGCTTGTACACTGGAGTTTTGGCATTGTGCATTGTACTTGAGACAATGGAAAAGTCACCTGAAGCATGGGATCTCCTATGGGGATGTGTAGATCATGATGTCATGATAAGTTCCCGATTCAGCTGATTGGAACTTTGACAGTGGTCTTGGTAATTCTTTGTGTATTGAGTGCTTTGATTACTTGCTTGATACTTCGTCTTAGTGCAGTAATGCAGTTGAAGTTTAGCATGAGATGATCGGCTGCTAGTACTCATGGATACATGAAGAATAAGGTGAGGTTGTTTTTCTCTTATGAGAGATGTGTTGCTGCTTGTTACTCTTGTTAAAGTTGTTCAGCAGAAAGTCCGAGAAGCCTTCACCTTGGTTGAACGTGAGTTCAATAAGAGACCTATGAGGAGATTGCTCTTGGATTAGTCATGATGGCTTGTATATCTTGAAGGAGTATTCTCGTTCCCACTCTTGGTCTGCTCGACAACTTATCTAAAGGTATTTGGAAAATTATATTTTTCAGATGTGTTTTATTAAGTTTACTTTCATGATATGGATCTTGAATTACTGTTTAATGATTCTGGAAGATTCATAGTGGAACTTGTATAGTTTCTTTTATCTCCTTGTTACTAATGAGAATTGATAGGAGATGTTGTATGGGCTGATTTCCTGAAATGGGGAATGATCTAGCTTGATCTTCTTAGAGATGCTTACATCCATGTTGTTTGTTAAATTGGTTTGATCTTGGTGATTTAACTGATGGATGTTGTTAAGGTTTTCTTTTGGGATATGAAGAAGATCATCCTTGACATAGCTGGCTGTTAGAAGTGTATGTAGGAGGATGTTCTACAGGAAGATGATGTGCAGTGTTTCTCTCTGTGGCCTTGAAGGTTTGTGGTGAGAGTTCTTGTGGCAGGTTGTTGCAGGTTGTGCATATCATTGTGGATATTTCCTTGGTACTACATGGTTACATTTTCTATGTGTTGAAATTGGTAGAATTATTGTGCTTTTTTTTTATCTATAAGATCTGAATTACTCTGGCAGTGGGAGTTCCTGTATGTGTCTTGTCTTCTTTGATTAGTTGACACTGGAACTTGTATTTGCTATTAATGGATTGGCAGAAGTTTACTAATGTTGATACCTATTGAGGTATGTAAGATTGGATGGTATAGCATGAGCTGTGAGTGCTATTTTTTTAGTCGCATGGGTTTATCAGTTGGATGGGAGCAATCAATCTGATTGTTGTTCTAACTGATGTTTTGTATCTTGTTTCTGGATAATGACTTCACTATTGTGTTCTAGTTAAAGCTTTGAAGTTGATATTGCTTCTGTATAGCGTTTTGAACACAGTGAAGTGGTAGCAGTATCTTGTTGGTGAGATCACTGGGATCTTTTGCTTGTGTTCATTGGAATGATGCTTATTCACTTTGGCTTGTATCTTTCTTCCACATGTGCCATGTTGGAAGATGACAGGATTGTTGCCTGGATGGTGGACATATTGGATGTTGGAGCTGATTTCTTGATGGAGCATGAGAGCATGTCTAAGGTCTATGTGGTTTCCTGGATGGCTGAGATCAGTTGCTTTATTGGTCAGTGAGTTGCAGTTGGATGCCTGGTCTTTTTTGTAGATTGTCTTGTGGACTATTATCTGTTGAATCATGTTGATTGGGTGTCTTGAGTATTGCGGGCTTTGAACTGGTGGAGCTAGTGTGATCTTAGTTCCTGGTTGCTTTGGAGGTGCCTGTGTGTCTTCGTCAAGTGGGAGATTGTTGGAAAATGTACCTCAATCTCACAGGCTGAATCCTCTGAGAAAGCATGGTTGCTGTGACATTCATGGTGTCTAGCCAACTAACAGTTTAGTAATCTTATGTTTTGCTCATGTCGCTGTGACTTTGCTTCTATCTTTCCGAATGGAACTATCGCTATGACTTGATGCATTCATTGTAACCCTTTGCAAAGTGGAAATGTCTCAGTGATAGAAGGGTTTGTTATCAGGTGCCTAGCGTATGTTGGTGTGACCTATGGTGACTGGAGTCATTGGTGTAACCTGTTTGCTTCGATATGAAGTCTTAGTGATGGAGGGTTTTCTCACCAATATGTTTTCTCTTGGAGCCATTGGGGTAACTCAAGTGTGTCGATATGTGGTCCTAGCGACAGGGAGATGTCTCGCCGATTGTAGTCATCGACTTGAACATTCGGTAAGATCTCTTGGTGACTGGGAGATGTCTGGCCGACTGTATACACTCAGAGTAGCTTAAGGGTCTCGATATGAAGTCTCAGCGATGAAGGATTGTCTTGGAAACAATGTAACCTTCAGAGATATCGGGAAGACCCTTGGCCAAAAGGCTTGTTTCTATATGATGTCTCATCAAATATCGGAAGTCTCGCTGATAGCTTGTGGGGTCATCAGTTTGGTGTGACTCTTGGCGAGAAGTGGTTTTGGGATATCATGGAAACCTCGGTAAGATGTCTTGCCGAAGGTTGATTTTCTCGCCGATAGTGGAACACATCGGTATGACCTGAAGGCTTCACTATGAAGTCTTGGCGATAGGCATTTGTCTCACTGACGGTGTGGGATGCGTTCGGAGTGACTCTTGGCGAAAGGTGAGCTCGGGGTAACCTAGAGACTTCAGGGTGAAGTCTTGGTGACAGGTGTTGGTCTCGCCAATGAGGATGCAACTGAAGTCATTGGTGTAGCTCTCAGCGCCCGGTGAAAGGTCTTGGTGAAGTCAAATCTCTTGCTGACTTGGCAAGACATGGGCACTCAGTATGTGGTCTCAGCAAAAGACATAAGTCTTTCCAACTGGTGAATGCAGTGCTTGGGGTGACTTAAGACCTCGGTATAAGGTCTTGGCGAAGACGATAAGTCTTGCTAACTCTTGAATGTGTTCGGTATGACTCCTAAGCTAGGTATGAAGTCTTAACGAAGATGGAATGTCTGGCCGATGGGAGACTTTAGAGTAACATGGAGGCATCGTTATTATCTCTTGGCGAAGATCAATTGTATTGCCGATGGGAAACCTGATATCAGTATGACTCTTGGTGACTATTTGGGTTTCGGTATGACTTGAAGACTCGATGTGAACTCCTGGCGATAGCGATAGTCTCACCGATGTGCTTGCTGAGGTTGATGTAACTTGTAAGCTCAGTGGAACCTCTTGTCAATGGAGAGGACTCTTGGTGACAATGTGTAATCAGGTCTTGTGGCATCAGGGAGACACTTCTAGTGTCTCATTGACATGTGACACAAGTTGATCGCTATTGACCGAGTGAAGACTGTCTGACGTGGTGCATGTGGACCAATCAAAGGAAGCAAAATTCAAATGGTTGGTGGTTGGATTTTTTGAACGGTCTAAAAGGAAAAATCTGCATAGGAGTGGAAAAATCTATGATGATAGGGATGCCAAGTTGGTAGATTGTTGAAGTGTGATCTTGAACCGATTCACAAAGATCTTGTTGAGAACAAATGCATGTATGTATGCATTGGACGTTTTGTAGAGAGTGGGTTGATCAGGTTGACAAGCTGAGAATCTGAAGAGCTGAGAGCCAGAGAGAGATCGATAGAGAAAGGCTAAGTGGCTGGCTAAAAGGTCAGAGCCATGAGGTTGAGGCAGATGGTGAGAGAGGCAGGGTTATGCTGGAATCTCTCCTAAACATGAATGCCATGATTGATCTCTCTGGGGGTGTTTGCTACCAGCTGTATCCATATGAACAAGATGAAATCTCTGAAAGGCTAAGAGCCTGAAACTGTATTGTAACTTTCTGTTGCTGAATAATACAATGGCTCAAACTTTGGAGAGTGGGGTTTTTTACCCGAAAGGGTTTTCCCAACTTGAAATATTTGTGTTATGTTTTCTGTAGTGTCTTTCATCTGTGTTGTTGATTGTTGTTGAATCTACATATGTTTCTCTCATAAGGATTAATGTGAAAATAACTGTGTCTAGTTCCGCTTTAGGACATAGTTGTATGTGTCTTTGAGGCAACCTAATCAAAATGAAAGTTACCGAAGGCACTACTATATGGATTTTTTAATAGATGTGCTCCCAAATTTCCTTACAATTTCCTTTGAAATATTATTTTCATTTTCAGTTTGGTTCAAGGGAGAATATATATTATTTAAGAAGGTGTTTATGAATTCTTTTGAGTGTGTGTTACCTCTTACATTAGTGGTATCATAGTAGGAGTTCCTGAGTGTGCAAGTAGAGGGTTGAATGTGAGGTAGTTTGCACCAAGACCTAAGAGGTTGGTGTGTGTGTGAATTTTTCATGTAGATGTATGTGCAAGTTGTAAGAGGAAATATTTCAAGGATTTCATGAGTTGAGGTTCTTGTGGTTGTGAAAAAATCATCGAGTGTGAGGCAGCTTGCAATAAAACCTGAAAGTGTTGAAAATTTGTAAATAGATCACCAAATGTGAGGTAGTTTACATATGTAAAACTTGAGGGTTTCAAGATTTGTGTTGTTAAGGATTTGATAGTGTGTGGAAATTGTTTGAAGAAATTCCCAAGAAGAAAGGAACAAATATTTTCATAGTTGTGTATGCAAGCGAACATGAAGGAGAAAATATTATAGAAGTATGCTTTGAGGATAGCATGAAGGAAAAGATAAAAGGTGAAGTTGTAGAGGTTGAGGGAAAGAAAGAGGAAATTGGAGTAGTGGATGAGAGTCTTTTGGAGCACAAGAAGGAATTAGAAAGTGTAGATGTGAGTAAAGAAGATAATTTAATAATGCATATTGAAGCAGATGAAAGAGAATGAAAAGAGTTGATTTTAGGTGGAACAAAGGTTTTAGCAAAAGGTGAGGTAAAATCAGATTTTAATATTTTCTTTGATGAAGATAGGAATGTAGAAATGGAGAAATTTTTTGAATTAGTGAAAGGAACTAAGGTAAATTTTATTTTTTCTAAATGTTATTATAAAGATGGATTTGAGGATAATGAGGCTACAGTAGAGGAGAATATTGATTCATATTTTATTAAATTTGAGAATGATGATTTTTATATTGTGAATGAGTTAGTTCAAAAGGAATTTTTTAGTGATGTATGATATGTATAGAAAGATTTGTATGGTGTTGTATTGTTAAGTGCAGTTGTATTTTGGTGGAGGTGGATTGATCCGTAATTAGAGTTTACAAAATTAAGTTGTAAATTAAATCTAATTACAGTAATTTCCTGATCTAATATAGAATTGTGTGATTATGCTTTTTAACCATTGAAATTACAAAATAAGTAATTAGAAATTCAAATACTGAATTTAAAATAGAGAGAAAATTGAGATAGAAGAGAGAAGAATGAGACAAAGAAATAGAAGGATCACAATGCGCAGATTGATAATGAAGTTGTGCAATGTGGACTAGTCTCTGGGTCCGCTTCTCAATGTTGGGACTGCTTTATTGATATCACCAAGCAAAATTATGCTTTGTTACAATACCCAAGCTCCAAGAACCTGCAATAATCTCTCTGCAATCTCTCACTCTTTTACAATTTTTGGTGTACAAAAACACCTTGTAAATTCTCCTCCAAAGAATTATTTCTCCCAAAATGAACTTGAATAATTCTCCTTGTTACAATTCTCTCCAAGAAAATTCTCATACAAAATTATCCACTCAATAATTTCCAATGTCCCTTTACAAAAATCACCCCTTTATATACACATTTATTTGCTAATATGGCTTTAACCATATTATTTTGCAAATATTGCATATCTCCCGTATACAAGTAAAAATTCCAACCATTTCCCCCTTTTACAATAAAAATCACTAATATCACGTTAGTAGAACATATTAATCTTTCAAAAATAAATCCCCCTTTGGCTTTTATAATTCTAAGCCATACAATTAAAAATGAACCCCTTTAACTATGGGCTGTTATAATTTTGGACTTACATTATAATCTTTAAAAATATCTTTTAAAATCCCCTTAATAATCTCCTTGGATACTCTTTAAAATAAATCCGTTGAATATGAGAAAGGTGACCAGTTAAAGGGGTTAATTTGTTGAAATGTGAGTTTACGGGATATTTTTTCTCTCCTTGTTTTATGGGCAAGGCAAGAGGATTTTAAGGGATAAAATCCCACCAAATCCTCCTTGAAATCATAAAAATCTTTTAATTTTTAAACCATACATGTTTTCTTTTAACAATATGGTTTAATCCATATTCCTTTTTCCACCATGTCTATGCCAACTCACCACTCCTGCCACGTCACCACCTACCACGTCAGCTTGCTAATGTCATCAAAGTCAACCAAAGTCAAAATTTTGACCAACCTTTGACTAGCCGTAACTTTCACATATGAGCTCCATTTTTGAAACCAAATATAGTTCCGAAATCAACGCAACGAGCACTACGACTTGGAATCTTTTTTGTTTCATTTCGAGACAATCAATTTTTTTCCTTTCTGAACCCCTGATTCACTTGTTTGACTGAACCTTTGATTGAGCATAACTTTTGCATACAGACTCCTTTTGATCCCATTAAAGTTGCATCAGGATTGTGTCAGTGAGCTCTACACATTGATGATTCTTTGGATGAATTCTAAGATTGAAATTTTTAGGTATTTTGGATCCACCTAGATCATTCCTCCCCATTGAGAAGCTTTTGGACCTCCAAGAGTCTATTTCTATGTACAATTTGAGCTAGGGCAATGTCTCCCCACTTGCCCAGTATTATCTGTCCTTCCTACTAAAATTTTGAACATGTGACCCATCACAAACACAAAGAAATATGAGGTAACTTTGTTGATACAATCAATTGCATGTTCATCAATCTTCACTGTCACATTCATCATCCACATAGAAATAACTAGTAGAATAACAAGCAACAATACTAAATACACTGATGTGAAGGAAATAGTATCAACATTTTGGATCTCCTAAATAGGAACATTGTTAGAAAATGAAACATTCAAACCCTCTTTTACCACCTCTGGCTGAAGGCCTGATTCTGCTTGCAACTGATCCTCACACTGTATTGTCTGTGACATCTTATCATATTCATGCTCAGTATCACTAGTTGTTATAGACATGAGAGTTAAATCATTGCTTGCATTTACATTCATTTTCATATGCCCTGTGTTTACAACAAATCTATCATTCTTCATGAGATGAGATTTTACAATATATTCAAATCCATCCTTAAACAAATGATACTTGTTATGTTCCCTATAGAAAATGGCCTTTTTGTCATACAAGTAAGGACTGCCTAGAAGCATCCCACATATATCAAGTGGAATTACATCTAACTCAACCTCATCTACGAACTTGGATGTGATAGCAAATCAGAGTTTACACTGTTGTGACACATGTAACTGAGCATTATCATTCACCCAACCCAATGGATATGGATTAGTATGAGATGTTGTTTTTAATCCCAATTGCTTAACAACTTGTTCAGAGATTAGATTCACTTGTGATCCACTATCTATGAGTGTATCAATCTTGCTTTGTTTTGCAATAGCTCTTATATCAAAAAATTCATTCCTCTTACTTTCAATAGGTTGATGAGATTTTAATTTGGAGGAGGCGGTCGGTCTATGGTGGAATTGATTCTACATTCAAGAGGTTAAGTGCAGAGAAGAGTTGTTGAAGGAGGAGGAAGCTTATTTCGTCTAGGTGTTGGAAGAGAAGGAAGAAGAACACATCAAAGGTATCAATTTCAGCAATGGAGTTTGTTGTATATTTCTTGTAATTTAAAAGGGTGGTACTACCACCCAGCTCCATTTTGTGAATCCAGATCATTCACAAAAAATTTCTACCTTGTGTGTTTGATGCAGGAGCATTGTAGGTTGTGAGCAATCTTGCATCAACCAAAAGAATGCATTTTAATTTTTTATTTTCTTAAGCTTTGGTAATTATTTATTTGGAGAAAAAACTTGCAATATTAGGCAAAATTAATATATGAAATAAATTGGTCTTTATTAATGTTGCAATTTTTGGTGTTGGAGATAATTAAGGAAGTAGTTTAAAACATGAAATTTTTCAAGAATACCTTATTGGGTGTGAGATTTCAGAGTTATAATTTTCCAAAACTCATACATTATTTCCTAAATACTAAAAATTCAAAAACATGGGCTCCCAATATTGAGTTGTTTGCTTTTTGCTATTTAGGGTCTTGTTGAGTGGAGTGGGAGTTTGAGTTGTCAACCAATTTTGGAAATTTCATGAAAGTGGGTTCAAAGATGCCTTTTAAAAAATTTAATATGTTCATTTAATGTATTTTATGAGTGTTTTTACCAGGTTGGGTTATGAAGAATGAGGATTTACAGGAGAGCTAAGGTTGAATGCAATATTTAAGTCTTAGCTTGTCAAATTCACAGGTTGCTTTTCCAGATTTTTGGAGAAGTCTCTCTTGGGGTGTAGCAATTTATTCTTGGGTAGATTGGAGTCATGTTTGTAGAGGTTTATTAGTGTGCTGTAGTACAAAAAAAAATCCTTGAATCTAGTTATGAAAATTGACAAATAGAAGAGAGCAAATTTACTAGTCTATTTCATAGTGCAGGTGAAGGTTGGGAGCTCCAAATGAGGTGATATTTCATATTTTTGAAGCACATGTTGTAGGTTTAATGGTGCTATATCATATTATGAAAGGTTAATTATAAAGCCAACAAGATTAGGAACTTGTAATAAACATGTGTATTGCATATTTTATGAGAAAATGGTGTATTTTTTCCATTCTAAGACACAAATATGGAGTTGTTTCCTATGCATGTCATTGCATGTTTGATTTGAGTTTATTTATGGTTTTCTAATCATAATACACCTTTTGGGTCATGCTTGGATCATTTTATTTAAGTTTCTATTTGTTGTTGTAATAACATAGTGGTATGAAAATAGTGATTTGTTTGGGGTTTTGAATATATTTCCTTTGAAATATGATTTTCATTTCTAGTTTGGTTGAAGGGAGAATATATCTTATTTGAGAAGGTTTTTGTGAATTATTTTTATTGTGTGTTCCCTCTTACATCAATTTTAAATAAAAATATGAATTTTTGTTAACAACAAATGGTATTTTTTTGTTCAACTACTAGGGATTCCATGTTTAAGTTTTGGTTGAGACTTTAAAAATTCATTTTAAGGACACTTCTCACTAGATGTGCTAATATAGTGAATTATGTAATTAGTCACATTTCCAAACCTTAATTGTAGATAGATAAAAGACCATTTCACATTTCCAAAAATGAAGTTTATACAAAATTCCATGCAACTTGTACATACTTAAAAAATTAACTCACACATTTACTAAACTCTCTCCCCAAATGAACGAAATAAATGAAAGAAAGGGAAGTCCAAAAATGAATTTTCAAGGGAATTTAGACCTTTGTTTATCCGTCATGACCATGGTTACACAAATTCACGTAGGGCATCATCAGCTAAGAAATAGTGATGCCTTGTATAGGTTGTCAATGCACAGCTTGAGAAAACCTTGTAGCACATGGTACCTTTTTATTTGTTATTTTTAATAGAGTTTATGTGATACATTTTTTTAATTTTTTTTTAACATTCATGTTTCCTCCTATAAGAAAGATGTCAGCCCAAGCTTCTAAAAATAAATTTGACCCATTTTCATTTTTCAACACAAAATGCATATATTAGAGAGTTGATATAGATATATATAAATATTTAAAAATATTATTTTATACATATGAAATACAATAATTTTTATCATTTTAATATTAATTCATTTTCAATATTATATATACAATCATATACAACAAATATTAACTCAATATTTATTAAATGATAATAATAAGATATTGTAAGAAACTAAAAATAAGTAGGTGGAAATTAATTAGTTTGACAATAGTACTGGAATGTCAAAAAAAGGAAAACATAGTGACAATGTATAAACCTTGGGAGAAAAAAACTAGAAACAAGTGAGACAAATTAGAGCTCAAGGAAATTTTTTCGTAAGGATATGCAACCCTAATAAGAAAGGCTAAAGATTTTGGCTTGGTACTTTCACTGTAGGATAAGTTGTTGCAACATATGAACTTGTAGTGTTCAAGATGTGCGGTAACAAAATTATTTAACATTCCCCTCAACATTGATTTTGTATGTTATGTCGATTCACATTCTCAATTTCCCACTTCACATGCTCCATTGAGCTTGTCAAATAAGAGAAACCAACAAAACCAAAGATGAACCTCAAAATATTTGTAAAAATAAACATTTTTGAATTAAATGTTTAAATTTTTTTTATCATTTATAACAATCAAATTTTGGAAAAGAAATCACATTATCTTTTGATTATTAATAGTAAAAATATTAATAAAAGTAACAACTTGCAAATTAGTCAAAAATTAGATTCCAATTTTGTAAAAAGTGTAATTGTAAACAAATCTAATGGCAAGTAATAGAGATTAACGGTTCTATAAGTATTCTCAGTTTCAGAAATCTACCAAAAGCTAAGACACAGATTTTTGACTTCCAGAAAGACACAGATTTTTGACTTCCAGATTTAATGATAATCAATGTGGTGAATGCAGAACATTGTCTGATTTCTATGTTTGCATATCAGGGAAGGATTCACCATATGTATGTGAGGAAACACTACCTCTAAGAGACACGTCTCATGAGAGGACATGTCTCCACGAGTGGAGACACGTCCACTCATGGGACGCGTTCTTTAGAGCGCGGGTTAACACATAGTTTAAAACGATAGTATAACACATTTATACTAAACAACGAATGAGAATATAAACTTTGATTAGAATATAACATTAAATATGATTCAAATTTTATACTTGTATGATATGATTTTCTAGAAATTTCAAAAATAATGATAAGCTTCAATCAGGTATGAATGACGATGGCGCTTGCAACAATCGTCTTCTAGATCTAACCGACGCTATCATTTATTAACACTCCCTCTTAGCTAGGGAAGATATATCAAATCAAATAACTAGAGGTATCACCTAAACACGTGATATCTAAGACATAATATGATTTCTCAATATTGTCAAGTCACATGAAATTCTTCATATCATATCTTATTATGGTATGTGCACTGACATCAAGTCACATGATGTCTACCATAATTCATGGCATATCCATGGATATAAATATCCACCATGATTATCTCTTAAGGATCATAATGATCTACAAATGATATCAAGTCCCATGATATCAATAAGAGATACTATCATGACATGTCCATAATATCAAGTCACATGATATTTATCATGATAGTTTGATCATTGTAGAGTCGTCACTTTACAATGTCAATTACAAGTATTCATTATTAGAAAGATCGTCACCTTTCAATAATGCATACAGGAAAGTAGGCCCATAAATTCATGGAGTCACACACATGACAAAAGAGTTTACACATTAAACATCTTTATATATATTAGTACAATTTATAAACAATTTGTATTTCAAACATAAATAATAAATTGCATTTCAACCATACCAAGTTTCTTCCTGAAGTGTTCCACCTTGATTCGGGAGAGAGGCTTGGTGAGAATGTCTGTAGTTTGATCATTTGTACTGATATACTCCAATTGAATTACTTTCTTTTCCACCATATCTCTTACATAATGATAGGGGATCTCAATGTGCTTTGACCTATCATGAAAGACAAGATTTACAGAGAGTTTGATGCAACTCTGATTATCACAATGAATAATTTTAGGATTCAAGGGCTCACCAAAGAGTCCCACAAGCAATTTACAAAGCCAAACTGCTTCTCTTGCTCCCATGGAGGCTGCAATGTATTTAGCTTCTTTTGAGCTTTGTGCAACTAAAGATTGTTTTCTACAAATCTAGGAGATCATAGATGATCCTAAACTGAAGCAAAATCCTGATGTGCTTTTTCGATCAGTTACACTTCCAGCCCAATCTGAATCAGAGTACCCATGAAGATCTAGTTGATCATTCTTGTAAAGAAGACCATATACAATAGTGCCTTGAAGGTATCTAAAAATATGTTTCACATCCATTAAGTGAATTTCCTTTGGCTCACACATGAACTAGCTGAGAACATTCACTGCATAGCAAATATCAAGTCTGGTGTTAACTAGATACATCAAGGATCCAATCATCTGTCTATAAAGGGTTGGATCTGCACACTTGGATTCTACTGCTGCTTCTTTCAATTTGTGAAGGTTGGTTTCCATAGGTGTAGACATCGGTCTACAGTCCAACATTCCAAATATTTTCAAAATATCAATAGTATACTTCCCTTGGTTTAGTATAATGCCCTCTGATTTCTTCCATACTTCTAAACCTAGGAAGTAGTGAAGAATGCCTAAGTCTTTCATGTCAAATTTAGAAATTAGATCCTGCTTCCCTTGAGCAATGAGGTGATCTTCTCCTATTATCAGCAGATCATCAACATATAAAATAATTATTAGCATGTCACCTTTGATTACCTTGAAGTAGAGATTGGAGTCGGCCTCATTCTTGGAAAATCCTAATCCCAAGAGATAGCTATCAATTCTTTCATACCAGACCCTGGGAGCCTGTTTAAGTCCATAAAGAGCTTTCTTCAGTCTGCATACATGTGAGTCAGGTTTATGTATCACAAAACCTTCAGGCTGTTCCAGATAGACTTCCTCTTCAATGGTTCCATTTAGAAAGGAATTTTTTACATCCATTTGATGGATCTTCCAACCTTTAGTTGCTGCAATGGCTAACACTGCTCTCACTAATGTGTAACGGGCAACAGGTGCAGATATTTCTTTGTAATCAATACCTTCCTTTTGAGAAAAAACTTTGGCCACAAAACATGCTTTATGTTTTTCTATACTCCCATCAGCAACATGCTTGATTTTAAAGAGCCATTTGGAAGAGACAACATACTTCCCTTTTGGTCTAGGCACTACATCCCATACATCATTCTTTAGAATGGACTGATATTCATCTGTCATTGCAACTTTCCATGCTTGATTTTTGAAGGCTTCTGAAACACTGACAGGTTTGAAGTTTATGATATCGTTCATAAGGGAAACATAGCTAGAGAAGCGTTTGGGTCTTTTGCTTTCCCTGAACATTCCTTTGGGTGTTGCATGATTCTCTGCTTCTTTGATCATCTTCTTGGCCCAAAGTGGTCTCTTTCTGCCGTTGACATTTGTATTCTCATTTGAAGTAGAAGGAAGTTCATGTGAAATTTCCTCAGGATGCTCCCTCTGAATCTCAGGAGCAAGTTCCATTTCAGGTACTGTAGGGGAATAGGTTTAAGTCTCACTAGAACTTCTTCACCTCTTGAATGCAATGTCTTCTTTAAAGATAACATCCGTACTCAATTCAATTTGTTTCTACCCGGGTATGTATATCCTGTAGGTTTTGGAGGTTTCACTATATCCCATAAATATCCCTTTCTTTCCGGAAGGTTCAAGTTTGAATCTCTTCTCCTTGGGCACATAATATAGACGGGACAACAAAAAATCCTAAAGTGACTAATGTCAGGTTTTATGCCAGTGAAGGCTTCTTCAGGAGTTTTGTTGTCAAGATGAGAATGAGGACATCTATTTTGGATGTAGACAGTAGTCTTAGAGGCTTCATCCTAGAAAGAGGTTTCAATGTTTTGGTCAAGCAACATTGCTTTGGTAGCTTCTACAATGGTTCTATTTTTTCTTTCAGCAACCCCATTTTGTTGAGGGTTGTAAGCCACTGTGAACTCCCTCTTAATTCCAACACTCATATAGAATTCCTTAAAAATTTCAGAGGTGTATTCTTTTCCATTGTCTATCCTTAAGGTTTTTATTTTCTTTCCGGAGAAGTTTTTAGAGAGGGCTTTAAACTCTTTGAACCTTTTGAGGATTTCTATTAACTCTTTACATTTAAGGAAATAGATCCAGGTTTTCCTAGAGAAATCATCTACAAATATGGCATAGTATAGAAATCCTGCTTTAGAGGGTATAGACATGGGTCCACATAAGTCTGAGTGAACCAATTCTAACACATTTAGGGTTTTGCTCAAACTATTTGGAAAGGACCCCTTTGTATTTTTTCCTAAGGCACAACCTTTGCAAGTTCCTTCATGAGATGGTTTTAACTTAGGTAAGCATGTTACAAGTTTTCCTACAAAAGGTAGGGCACAGAAATGAAGGTGTCCTAATCTTCTATGTTGAATCTCATTTGAATCAAAAGTGTCAAGGGTAAGGGCTTGATTGACTTCAGTGCAAAGTTTGTAAAGATACCCTTGTCTCACTCCTATGATTTGGGCTTTCTTGATTGTTGAGTTCTTGGGCCATGCTAGAACTTTCCCATCCATAAAGGTAACTCTATAACCATTGTCTTCAAGGGTAGAGATGGATATAAGATTCCTTTTTATTCGAGGTACAAATAAGACCCCAGTGAGTTGAAGAGAGAGACCAGATTTTAGTGAGATGGAGCAAGTTCCAACCCCTTTCACTTGATGTGTAGAGTCATCCCCAATTGTGACATCTTCATCAGATTCTTCAGTCATAGTGTCTAAGTGTTCTCTAAACCCTGTGATGTGCCTCGAAGAACCACAATCAATCACCCAGTTGTTGATATTGTTAGATACTTGACTAGATAAGGCTGAATAGAACACGAGGTTTTCATATTCATGATCTGAATTTGACTTTCCTACTTTAGAAAATGATGCTTGTTGTTTAGATCTGTCAGGGCACTTCATTGCATAGTAGCCATATTGATCACATCTAAAGCATTGTACTTGAGAGATGTCTTTCTTTTTAGAGGATCCCTTTCCATTGTAATTTCTCTTTCTTTTAAAAGATCCCTTCTTGTAGGAGTTTTTCTTATTCCTTTTATTAGACGATGTGTTGAGTACATGAATATCTTCATCTACATTTTTTTGCTTGTTTTCTTTTGAGGAGAGCCTTGTTTCTTCTTGGAGGCAATTAGTTCTTAGCCTTTCAAACTTAGGGAGTTTGGATCTTGCACTTATTCCTTGAATGAATGACTCACATGAGTTTGGTAGGCCTCCTAGTGCAATTAGATTTAATTCTTTGCTATCAATCTGATATCCAATTGTGGATAATTGATCTCTCAATTCAATAATCCTCATGAAGTATGCATTAATGGACTCTCCTTTGTTTATTTGAGCATTGTTGATTTTCCTTTTTAAAGCAAGAGTCATGTAGGTGTTGTTGATCTTATAAGTTTTCTCAAGAGATTTGAACATATGGTATGCAGTTTCATGTTTTGCTAGGATGGGCACTATATGATCTCTAACTGCATCTACAAGGATTTTCATGGATTTTTCATTGTTTTCTACCCATTGAGTTTTCTCAGGTTCAGACTTAGGTTCCTCCAGATTTTCTCTCACGAGTGAGTCTAACTTATGTTCCTTAAGGATCATCATGATTCTAAACTTCCATGATGTGAAATTGTCTGCTCTAGCAAGGCGGTCATCAAATTTGATCACACTTGACATTATGAAGAATGCGAATTTTCTAGAGCAAACTGATATTAGATCTATTTGGGATTCACACAACATGGCTCTGATACCATGTAATTGTAAACAAATCTAATGGAAATTAATAGAGATTAAGGGTTCTATAAGTATTATCAGTTTCAGAAATCTACCAAAAGCTAAGACACAGATTTTTGACTTCCAGAAAGACAGATTTTTGACTTCTAGATTTAATGATAATCAATGTGCTGAATGCAGAACATTGTCTGATTTCTATGTTTGCATATCAAGGAAGGATTCACCATATGTATGTGAGGAAACCCTACCTCTAAGAGACACGTCTCATGAGAGGACGTGTCTCCATGAGTGGAGACACGTCCACTCATGGGATGCATTCTTTAGAACGCGGGTTAACACATAGTTTAAAATGTTAGTATAACACATTTATACTAAACAACGAATGAGAATACAAACTTTGATTAGAATATAACATTAAATATGATTTGAATTTTATACTCGTATGATATGATTTTCTAGAAATTTCAAAAATAACAATAAGCTTCAATCAGGTATGAATGACGACGGTGCTTGCAGCAATCGTCTTCCAGATCTGACCGACGCTATCATTTATTAACAAAAAGGATATTAAATCATATCTTTATAAAGAGATAGAGAAATAGAGAGATAGAGGGAGACAAAGATATATTAGAAATAGAGTAATAAAGATAAAGAGAGATAAAAAGGGACAAAGAGTGAGGGATTGAGAGAAAGTGAGATTAATAAAGATAAAGGAATAGAGAAAGATAGAGTAGGAGAAAGAGAGATAGAGGTAAAGAGAGATAGAGAAAAGAGAGAGAGAGGGGGGTAGAGAGGGGGAGAGGGGGGAAATAGAAATAGAGAAAAGATAGAATATTTCTTATTATCCATTTCATGTCAACAATGAAAAGATAACACATGTTCATGAGGAGCAGCACTCATTACAACATGTCATTTTCTTAAAAATCTAATAATTTACCTTTCAAAATTCTTAGGTGTACCCATTACATAGTAAAGTAAAATTGCTAGTAGTATGTGAAAATCAAATCCATTCTATTTTTAAAACTTTAAATCAAGGGTCATGCCACTTGTGGTCCAAAAAGTGTTTCCTACATGATAGGGAAAATGTAAAATAAAAATTCAAAATATGAGGATTTATGCATATGAAGAGAAAGGGTATGACATAAAGGGTGCAAAAATAATTATGCATTGATGGATGACCTCAAAATTTCATTTAATCCACTTAAATTCATGAACCAACCAAATCCAATCAAATTGAACCAAATTAAACAAAAAATACCAACTGACAAAAAGATGAAATGACATATGAGTGAAAGAGTAAAGTGAAGTAGAGCTCACTCTTTCTTTCACATGACATAAATATAGTGATCTATCATTTTACCTTTACAATACAATAGAGATTTTGTGCCAAAGGTCAAAATTTGTTGGGTTTACTCATGATGTCATCTTCTCTTTGAAAAAATTACTTGGGTAATTTTGGCACACATTTAGTGAATTTCCAAGTATGGATCTAGAAAGTTTCCCTCTTCACAAATATTATATATAAAATTATTTTATTTTATATGTATGAGATTCAAACTCTTGGCCAATTTAAGCATAGAACATGACCTCTATCCATTTGTAGTTGTATGATTACTTTGGATAGAACATGGCTTGCATTAAAAATGTCCAGTTTAGGAGATTAGAATTTCTGGTCACTTTTGTTTTCAAAATTTTGAGTAAATTGCAAAGCATTACAATAATATTTTAGCTATACATATTGACGTGAATTTATTGTTTGTTTTTCCTCAAGGACAAGGGTTTCATGCAGGTAAATAAATATATGCAACCTTTTGTATGTGATTTTTTGACGTGATCCTTACTTATCAAACTAAAAATATAAGTGAAGGAAATCTACCATAGATGAGTGTCAAAACTCAAATTTCACCCTCCTTTATAACTTTCTTAATAACTTACTATATTATTCAAATAGTCAAATTACATAGAGATATAGTAGCTAAGTAAATTTTCAACAATGTTAAATTCCTAGTGTGTGCAGTGTTTTTACCCCATCTAAAATGAAATAAATAAACTTAAGAAAAAGGATAAAAAATAAAACAAAACATTCAAGATTGGGCTAAATATGAAAATCAAACTTCAAAATGAGGATAAAATCAATTTTACCCTGTTTGAGCTTGATGAGTTTGTTTTCCCCTTTTTCATGGCTTGATATATGTGCTCCTAGATCAATTTCGGCAGCATAATGACTTGATTCTGCTTGATTTTGGATGCAAAATGGCTATGGTGATTGAAGGCTTGCGAAACTGAGATGATGAATATGATCGATTGTGGTTGGAATGCTTGAGTGCTTGAGAATGCAAAAATCGCTAAGTGTTAACCATTTAGCAAGGGAGATAGGAATGGACGATGGAGATTGAAAGGGGGAGGAAGATCAAGGGTTGAGATCAAGAGTTGACCAAAGGAATTCAAAATTCCCTTTTAATGTGAATGGATGGGATAAAAGAAATTTAATATTCCTTGGGAAATAGAAAAGGAATTTAATATTCCTTGGGGGATGGGAGAGGAATTAAAAATTCCTCAAAAGGACCTTGGGAAGACAAAAAAGAATTAAAAATCCCTTGGGGGATGGGGAGAGTTGAACAAAGGGTAGGTTGTGATAGCTAATCAATGATTAGGTTGTGTAAGTAATGGATTAGGCAAATGATAAAGTGGGTAATGAGGATTAATGATCCACTTGCATATTATGGAGGATGTGACATCTCTCTAATCAAGGATTAGGAATGTTCACATCCTTAATCTAGGATTAAGCAAGGGGGATTAAGATTAGGAGTGGAGTATGGAAGATGAGACATGAGGGTATTAAATAAATAGATTATTTATTTAATTTTTTGGAGGAAAAGGATAAGGGGTAAAGTATTTAATTATTTAATTAAATACCTTAGGGATTTAGAGGACTTTAGGGGTATTAATTAAATAACGGGAATATTAATTAATTAATGTAGATAAGAGGATATTTAGATGGAAAAGGATAAATTTGACCAAACGTAAGTGGCCAAATTTAGGTGTCTACATTTTACCCCTCTTTGAGATGGTGTTACGAGGTAACATCATTTCAAAGAAGATTAAAAGATAGCACCAGGAAGAAGATGGTTAGAATGTGAAAGATGACCCAGTCATTCAAATGAGTGACTAGGAAGAAAGATGATGGGAGTGAAGATGAAGATTAGGGATTGAGAATTCTCCCTCAAGAGGACATGCAAGTTCAAGAGAACACGGGTGTGCTCTCAAAATGGATGAAATGATGCAAGGGTAGATGGGGAAGATGATACAAAGTGATGGATAAGAGAGGATGATAAGCGATAGGAAATTGGGAAGAGAAGATGAGAAGAGAGAAAGAACAAATGGATTCAAGAAAAATATGATGTTTCCCCAGTCAAGCTGCAAGCCAAGATTGATTGATTATGGATGGAGTGTTATCGATGAGGGAATGATATATCCTAAAACAACACAAGGATTGGGAAGGATGCATCCTGATGATGATGGTAGGAGTGTTATTGATGAGGGAATTATATATCCTAGAACAACATAAGGATAGGGAAGGATACATCCCAATGATGATGATGAGAGTGTTGTTGATGAGGGAACAATACATCCCAAAACAACACAAAAGGATAGGGAAGGATATATATCCTAATGATGATGAGAGTGTTGTTGATGGGGGGAAGGATACATCCCAAAAAAACACAAAACTATAGGGAAGGATACATCCTGATGCTGATGATGAGAGTTTTGTTGATGAGGGAAGGATACATCCCAAACAACATAAAAGGATAGGGAAGGATACATCTCAATGATGATGATGAGAGTGTTGTTGATGAGGGAAGGATACATCCCAAACAACAAAAAATGATAGGGAAGGATGCATCCCGATGATGATGACAATGATGATGATTGGATCAAGTCTTGTAGCAAAGCTCAGAACAAGACCAAGGATGTAATAAGATGATTTGTGCAAGATTGAATGGATTAGGATTGGATGGAGATGTAAGATTCTTGAAATGAATGAAGATGATAGAGGAACATATTCTTAGAATAAAAAATCTATATTATCCTAAGAAGATGGAAAAGTTGATGAAATGATAAGGATGTAGATAATGGAGGGAGGAAAATAGATAGGATAATTAGTGTCGATCATCAAAGCTTGCACCTCTTCGATAGTCTTATTGGAAATTCAGTGAGTGATGGACCAATTTGTGCCTCACTGAATACCTCCAAGATTTTTATAGAAATCCAACTCTTCTTTGGGGTTTGGAGAAAAGGATAGAAGGAAATGTAAATATAAAACATAAAAAATGGCAATGTGCCAATGCTTTTACAACATTTCAAACCCAATCATTCCTATGATTGATATAATTAGACATAGAACAACACAACCCTTCATTGTTGGAAAGAGAATGAACAACAAAGGCTAACAACAAGCATAATGCAAACTTTCAAATCTTTCCATAGGAAGTGTTCATTAAGGTTCGATCAAACATAAAGATTTCTAAGGGTAATAGAAAAACATTCAAAAATTGCATGAAATCTCCCTCCTAATACAACATAATATAATAAAAAAAACAACCTCAGAAAAATAGAGAAGTCCAATGACATAATCTAGTTTTCATGAGTTATTATTCTACTATACAAGCATACATCATAAAAATCAGCTACTTAAACTATTCAAATTCATCTTGCAAGACACATTGTTTCATCTAGAACGTAAACATTAAGAAAGGAAGCTTGATAAAGGCCATACATGCAGAGTCTCAACAATTTATTCTCAATAGTTCATGCTTTAAATATTAAATGAACTTTAAAACAGAGGTCCGATGCCAATCTGACAATAGTTTAAACCTTAAAAGATATAAAATTCTAGAGAAAATTAGTTTAGCAACTTTACTCTTGAAAATAGTTCTATATCCTAAGAAAACTAAAGAAAATTTTCCTTAGCAAAGGAAACTAAAACTTGGAATCCAACCCTTTCATTTGTCACTGCCTCCTTTCATTTGTCACTGCCTCTCCTTTATAGCTATAGAAAGAAGAAAACACTTCCACAACACAAAATTAATCACTGTCAGGTGTTGGCTTTTGATAGCACACGATCTTATCATAGACCATTGGTTAGGTCACAACAATCTTTTCCCATCAATTCTCAGCTGTTGCACTAATTTTTTTTAGATATTTAGAAAAGATAGAGGTTTGTAAACAATCAAATCCTAGAAACACAACCTAGCAAGAAGGTATAGTTGACCAATCACATCACCCAAAGGCACCAACTCAAAGCTTACATCCCAAAAACCAAGAAAAGAAAAAGGCCAACAAGCTCTAACAAACTCCCAAAATATATTGCTTCATAAGAAGCACAATCCACTCGTAGTGAAGAGATGACATGTCAAATAGGAAAAAAAAAATTGAGCTCATGAATATAGCTCCTTAAAAAATCTCCAATGACCCAACGCGTGTCCCGACTCTCTCCTAAAAGTACGGTGAAAAAAGAAAGTTGCATAGCCATCATGTGGCACATTGCACACCGTTTCGATAACTCTACTTGAGCATAGACACATCCAAAACTAAAAACATTATCAAAGACGAAAATAAAAATGATAAAAGAAAAAATGCTTCATAATTCTGGTGACTCATATGGGGTCTTTGCTTGCAGAGGCACGAACCTAGGCCTTTGGTAATTCTTGGACTTTAAGGAAAGTGGAATGTTGCACCTCCCAATCTGCATCAATTGGTAGGATGATAGTACAGATATGCCTATATGCTTGCTCTAGCTCAAAAAACTCTTTAAAAGAGATAAATCCTCATCTGGAATAAACCACTCCAAGGTGATAATAGAGTCGAGAAAGAGGATAAATCTCACGCTCAATATCATCAGCCATGGGCATTATACTTGAACATGGGAGTTCCACAGAGGTCTGTATCTTGTGTCGGATTGCATCAATGACCTACTCAACTATCAGCACATCTTCATTTGGTGAAAGAAGAGGAGGTAGCTCATAGTTAACCAAGATGTTGAAGTCCTTCTTGATCTTGATGGCGTGCTTGTTTGACGTCATCTGAAACTCTTTACATTTTTCCACAACCTTGTGATAGTTAATGATCTCATTAGCTTTGACAAAGGTGACCCACCGATCAAGAATCCCTGCACTTTTTAGGGACTTATCAATGGCTATGTATAACTTGGAAATGATTATTTGTGATTCCACCACTTGGGGTGAGAATTTTTGCATAAAGTGATCAACCATCGGCCAACCTTAGCATTCAATTCCTGAACATCTCTTAAGAATTGTAAAGTGGGTTCAAGAACGGTAACACCAACTGTGATCCACTCCCAATGCATGGATACCAGCTTCTTCATTATCAGGAGGGTTTCAGAGCCTCATGTAGAAGCTAGCTCTTGGTTAAACTAAGCCTCTCTTGCTCTTGCACTTTCCTCCATATGACTTCTTTCCCTGAGGGAATTTGTCAATTTTGAGTTCAACCTTCCAATCTCTTGTTTTGATTCTTCTTCTTTCACTTGGGCCTTCTGAAGATTGTCAAAAGTTCAAGATCAGACATCATTCAACTCTCTTTTCATATTTCCTAAGTGCACTGATGATCTATATTCATTTGGCACTTAGTAACCAACTCACCTTTCAAACTTTCAATTTCAGCACGAAGTTGAACTTGTTTACTTTGAGCTTCTACAAGTAGCTTAGATGTTTCCCCTTGATGGCCTTGACCTTTCCTTACATGGGTCATTTCAGATTCTCTGACTCGGATCTCATTCTATAGTATGCTCACTATTTCCTTTACATTTTCCAACTTTTCTCCGCACTTCAATTTCCTATCTAGCATCTCGTAGTCAACATATACTACCTTCTAAGTGGCCTTAGCTAGGACCACTTTGTCGTGTGGGCGAGTTTTGTTCAAGTCCACACCCATGGCATGAATGTCGTAAGCCTCCATCTACATTTTCTCTTCAAGCTTGGAAATGAGCGGCTTCATGGTAGTGATTAGCAAAGAGTTCTTCTCTTCATTGAAGCAAGCTTCAATCTTCTTGGTAGCGGGCATCTTCGCATTTTTTAACAATATTTTTTGCTTTTTTGCCTATCGGGCCTACTTGGTAGCATCAAAATGACCTTGAAGAGTCTGAGGGACATCGATGCTCTATGTTGCAAAGGAAGCACCAAGAGGCAATCCAAAAAGGGTGACAGAAGAGGAAACTTTGGATGTATCAGCATGAGGGGATGCAAAAGGTAGCATTATCATGGAAAAAGGTGGGATACCAAATTGAGTAGGAGAGAAACTTGTTGCGGTGAATAGAGAAATAATCTAATGGAGATATGCCTTCCTGATAGTAGATGGGTCGGGAGTGATGGGTAAAGTGGGGGTTTTAGTCGTTTCAATGCGAGCCCTCGACAGGGCAATTAAAGAATCAATATCGAATGTAATGGATGATACTCCTTCGATGTGTAGGGTAGCTTTGGAAGAGTCATTGAAAATGGTGAGGGGTGCATTCAATATTATCAGCTTAGGGTCCAAGGATAGAGGATTCCTTTCCATTAGAGGAGGTAGGGGATTAACCAAAGATGCAGAAACATGAAGAAGAGGGGGAGCGAAACTTACCTAAGCTACAGTAGTTGGGACATTTTGTAGGACAGACTTTGCTTCTTCTTGTGAAGCTAGTACATTAGGGGCACCTAGATCTTGTGTCTATCTTCTCTTTACATTCTCGAAACTAGTACATCCTAATCCTTTGGTAGCTGATCCTTCCAAAACTTGGCCTTCAATGATCCCAGCGGACCCTCTCGGAGATTGTTGGGTTTGTTTCCCTTTGCTTCGGGCACTGGGGGAGGACAAAGCTTGTGAATCTTTTCACCTCGAGTCTCTCTGAACTGTCAGATTCCTAAAGCTAAGAAGCCTAACGTGGAACTTGTTTGTCATCAATTTCGTGGCTCATCTTTGGATTGTTGTTGTTGGAATCAACCTCTTTATTGTATGTCATCAAATTCATCATCATGTGGCTAAAAGTTACCGAATGAGACTCCTAGGCACCTCATCTCCTATTGGAATCTCCAGAAGCCTACCTTTTTCCTTTCTAACCATTCCCTCCACTTTAGCTATGTGTTGAGGGGTTTTCCCATCAGGAGGTTCCTCTAATACTCTACTTGCAGTTCATAGAAATTTAGCCATTTTGGTCGCTAGAATGGTATTTGAGCCAAATCAATGTACACCTTCACGCTTTCTCAAGTCAAATTCCTCCTTCTGTTAAAATATTCCTAAATCTCATGTTTCAAACTATAAACCTTCTCTGGGTTATAGTCTCACTTATCACAAATGAGGACCAAGCCTAAATCTGCAAGTAAATTCATGATTTTTCCCCCAACCTTCTGCTTATTCAGCATTACCTGACTTTTAGCAATTAAGAGGGGAAGCGAATATATCTTCATTTTTTTTCTTTCGGTGCCATAGATCTTGTCCACAACTGTTACCTAAAGACATTCCTCCAGTGCGGAAATTTTGTCTGTTACAAATCTAGGGAGTCAGAAAGGCTCCTTGAGAAAGCCATGAAATCTGATAAATGTGAAATCCTCACCTAGGAAATAATCCAATAGGGTTGGTGGATCTTCCATCCATTGTATGACCTCTTGAGAGAAATGGCCAATAGGGTGAGGCAACAAATCTTGAAGCACTCACCATAGAAATTGATCTAAAAACCAATAATAAACCCATGTTCTTGAAAGCACATGGGTCCACACAGAAACTGGTAGGAGACAACCCCTTTCATCTAGCCTAGACACTGGTATATTCCTCTCCAACCACTCAAAATTCTGATTCAAAATTAAATGAGCCAAGATAGAGAAATACCTAAATTTAGACTTAGTACTGTAATTCTTCAACTATTCTAGCATGTTTCCAACTATCACCTCACCAAAATCATAGTACTTCTAGATCCTTTCCCTTTTGAGTGCATAAGGTAGGAAAAATTGAAAAGGATTGACCTAATCATCATTATCAAGGTTGAAATCCCAAGCCAACATTGAGAATACAAACTGTGTGTCCTTGAATTTCTTGCATTAAAGAGGAAAGAGAAGATGACCTCTCTCTGGCCTTCCCTTTGCCTCGTTCTCATAAAAAATTGTTTGTCTAACCATTTCTTCCTCGAAGGTGTCCATCCCCTCTTCATCAAAAAATTTAGTAGCCCAAGTCATAGGGATACACAACATATCCTATATGGATTTAGAAAAAATGGTAACCTAGATCCTGCTGCCCTAAATGGCTTATGTGCTTTTATTGCATCTTTTGGCACATCCATCAACCAACTTTGGGCATGGATGTATGAAAGGAAGTATAAACTATGGAAGACCACAATTCTAGAGTCAAAATGCAAAACCCTTTGATGGTTTATGCTCCAACATTCTTTGAAATGTGCCTTCCCTAAAACTTTAAGGGTTAACTGACAACTTAGGGTCAAAAAAATTGTCAACAATATCTTGCACCACCTTCTTTGGGATGCGTTTATCAGGTAGTACCTTCTTGTATAATTCAAATGGTTGTTCCTCGACTATTGGGGCATTGGTGAATGAGTTCTGCCTAAAAATATTGGTATAACCAAGCCTTTTACTCGAAACTACAACTTTTCTACCAGAGGTTCATGCTTCTACCATGGTTGTATGAGAAATTTGTAGAGATTTTCCTTAATGACAATGGCCACTTGCCTTTCCTTCTTTGGAGAAATCTACTTTTGAGTGTAGTTAATTCCCTTGCTTGTACATGTAGTTAAGGCTATGTCATTACCGTTGGTCCATTAAATGCTACCACCAAGGTGATACATGTGGATTTGAGATTTGTATCCCTTAGGAATGTCGAAAATGCTACGAGAATAGAATGAGTACATTCTCCCTACTGCCTTTTTAACAAATAAACTCATTGCATTGAAAAGCATGTTTTTCGCTATGTGAAATGTGCTGAAGTGATACAAGGTACCCTTGAAAAGACATGACCATTAATTTTTCAGAGCTTAGCACATTAATCCATGTCTTTTCTCATTAGTAAGCTAGCTAGTGGTAATGATGGAAAAGGACACATGTCAACAATCAACATACAAGAGCATTTACTCCCAATGCCCAAATTTATTTCTCAAGACATTCTGTTAGATTCTCCATATGATTTATCTACCCTTCTCCATTTTTCCTTGATATTTTCCCATTGTCATCTAGCCAAAAATACACCTTCCATTGGTTGAGTTTTTTTGCTCATCTTTCTATATATAGCTATGCCACCTTATGTAATATTCATTTGAAAATACAGCTTCTTAAGTTTAGCAAACTTTCTACTTTCTTCCATTTATCCATAGTTTGTTGCTCTATCAAAATGTCTATTGGCTTAGGTACTCCTATTTTCCTCATGCCACGGAGGCCACAATACTACGAGAGAGGTCACTAGTGACCAAATTAAGTGTCTGGTGAAGAAATGCAACTGCCTTGCCATAGTTACTTTCAAGTGGGTAGTTGGCCAGGACTTCATCGATGATGAAAACCACCTCCAGAGAAACTGCAATGTCCTCTCCCACCTTGTGGCCTTGTTTCTAGACCTGAATGTGGCCAAGCCTATGATAATCAAATTGTGCCACCAAATGTTTGACACTTTGTTGAAGGAAGGGCTTGGTGAGATAGTGCAAGTGGCCATCCTCGACATTGGTATCCTAAGCACCATGGATCTCCATAGGAACGTGGACTTGGAATAGATGTACCTTGGTTAACCTTCCTTTTTGACTTCTGAACTATGGACCTTAAGATGCATCATTTCTCTTCTCAACCAGCGGCCACCTATCTATTGCAAGAGTATGGCATGGAGTGCATTCTAGGACTCGCCTAGAGGAAGCACTTCGACTTTTTGGTGTAGATTCATGGTGAATAGGCCTTGGTTCTGCATTGTGTGTAGCCCATGTGTGTTGTGTGTTCAACCCTTTTTTGCACCCAATTATATAAGAAGAAGAAGAAGAAGAAGAAGAAGAAGAAGATCTCGATAATGAGCCCTTTTTGCTTCATCGATAGTGGCTAGAGGCTTTTCTTTACTATTTTTTACATGTTGCCTCCCTTTTGCTTCTTTTTGCTTTACTACTCTTTTTGGGTTTGCTTGAGAGAGCCTCATGTTTAAATCTAAGCCTCGGGCCTTGCATTATATTGTAAATTTTTTGATGAATATAATATAATACAACTTTTTCGTTTCTTCAGTGTTATTCTTGAATGGCTTATTCTAAAAATTTGAATGTATTTACAAAAAATTATACATATGGTACATAACTGTTAATTTTTTTTAAAGAACTACATATTTTAATGGAATAACTTCACATAAATACCATTCATCGGTGTATATAAAATGTTGGCTTCCATATCTTCAAGCTCATACACATTCTTCTCCTTGCACGTGCTAATTTAGAAGGGTCCCTTCCATAGCACTTCAAATTTTGTGTTGCCCTGGTTTGGCAATACGTTCATCATACTTTAGCACTAAGCTCCCCTCTTTGAATTCTGGGTTAGAAGTATTATTGTCGAACCACCACTTTACTGTTTGTTGACAGTTGATCATGTCTTTGTAAGCTTTTTCTCTATCTTCTTCTAGCTTGAGGAGTTTCACTAGTCGTACTTCCATTCTAGTACTTTCTTCAATTTCTAGGGCTTTTAGTAGTTGTAAGGTAGGAATCTCTATTGAAATGGGTAACACTACCTCTTTTCTATACACCAATTCATAAGGGGAAGTCCTTATAATTTTCTTGGGAGTAATCCAGTCCACCCACAAAGCAACTCACAAATGTTTGTGCCAATCCCTTTGTCTTTCTAATCCAATGCACTTGATTAACCAAAATCCCATGTTTGATAGAAAAATATGACATTCCTAAACCTACAAAAGCTCAAGAATTGTCAGATATGATGGTCTTGGGAGGGCCAAATCTGGCCACTAGCTCTTCAAGGAAATTGACAATTTCCCCCTTTGTGGCATTTTTTAGGGCTATGACCTCCATCCACCTTGTGAAGTAGTTGATTTTTGTGAGGATCCACTTGTGTCCAACATTGGAAATAGGATTTATCATTCTGATAAAATCCAAACCCCATTGAGAAAAGGGTTCCTCAGTTACGATCGAGCTTAGGGGTAAAGCGACATTTTTTATTTTGCCAACAAAATATTGGCATTGGGTACACATTTGCACCAGATGATGTGCTTTGGAAAACATAGGAGGCCAATAATATTTTTCTTGCATTATCTTTAAAGCATTAGTCTTGGTGGAGAAATGTTCACCCTCTGGACTATGATGGAATTCATTGAGAATTCTTTCCTCCTATAGCTTGTCTAGACATCGAAGCAATACACCATCATAATTTCTCTTAAATAATACACCCTCAATTAATACATACCTGGTTCCTTGCAATCAGTAGTATCTCCATTTATGAAGTAGAAGGCTAGTTGAGTAGTATCCCTTTTTCATATGTTGTGTTCGATTAGCCACCCAAGATTCCTCGGACTCGAATTGGTTCGAGTAGACCTGATCAGTCTCTCTTTTAGCTTCAAGACTTGATTCCAATGCAATGTATTCACACAAGCCTCTTCCCTGAACTAGCTTGGTTGGTCTAATGTCCACATCATATTCTAGGATATTGGTGATCCAATTTTCCCACTTTTCTGCTATCTCACCTTCTACAATGTATTCTCGCACACTAGGATATGCCACAGGAATAGTGATCTTGTTGGTCAACACCAAGTGTCATAACTTCTTTAAGCTTTTAACAATGGTGAAAGCCTACTTTTCTACAAAATTATACGTAGCTTTGTAACCTTTCAGGGTCCTTGAATGGAATGCAATAGGATGCTCCCCATTATCTTCCTCGCACTTCTAAGTGAGCAATAAAGCTATACTATGTTGGCCACTATACACATAGAGTAGAAAGTCTTTGGAGAAATCTAGGTTGAACATGTTCATCAGGGTTGTAGAGATGGATATCTTTAGCTGCTCAAAAGATGCCTTGCCTTTGGGGGTCCACTTGAAAAGTAGGTTCTTTAAGCATCAACATAATTGGTCTTGCAATGCTTGCAAAATTTGATGTGAATCTACTGACAAAATTGATCTTCCTTAGGAAAGATTGCAGTCCCTTTTGGTTTACTAGAAGAGGTAATTCCATTATAGATTTGACCTTTTCAGAGTCTATTGATATTCTCTCTTTTGATACTACAAACCCAAGGAGCTTAGCTTGAGGTACTCCAAAGAAACATTTTTTGGGATTTAAATAAATTCCAAACTATTGGAATTTCTATAAAATCTTCTCTAGATGATCAAAGTGATAATCTTTTGATTTTGAAAAGACCGTTAGGTCATCCAGATATATTAGGATAATCAGGTTGATCAATACCTTGAAAGCAATATCCATTTCTCGTTGAAAATTCACACCAACATTGGAAAGTTTGAATGGCATCTTTTAGTATGCAAATGTTCCCCACTTAGTGGTAAACGTTGTCTTATGTTGGTTAGCTTCCTTCACATAGACTTGATTATATCCTAAGAAACCATCTAGCAAAGAGAACATCTTCGATTTGGCCATAGCCTGCAAGATCTACTCCATTAGTGGCAACAAGTAGTGGTCTTTTAACAAGGCCTTATTCAAATCCTAGAAATTGACACAAAGCTAAATATCACCATTATTTTTTGGATTGGAACTAGATTTGACACCTAGGTAGAATGTTTGATAGGGTATATGATCTTTGACTCGACTAGTTTGGTTAGCTCTTATGCAATCAATTCTTTGACCTGTGGGTTGACTGGCCTTTGCTTCTATCAGATGGGTTTGGATCCTTCCACCAAGTCAATGGTATGTTGAATTATGTCAGGATCATAACCTCTCAGATCATCATAGGTCCAGGTGATAACCCCATCATATTTGAAACATAGATCCTTTAGTCTTTTCTTGTCCTTATGAGGAACTTCCCTTCCGACTTTCAACTTTATGCCACTTCCAACATCAAGCTCTTTGTAATCCCTTACATCTGCGGTGAACCTTTGCTTGCCATTTCTTGCGTCTTCACAATCAAAGAGATTTTTGAGAGAAATTAATCCTTGGGGAAGCTTTTCCCCTTTCAATTGGATGACTTGCTCCTCAATAAATTCTACTCCAGGCAGTGAATAGTCAAAAGTTGTCCTTGATTTCTATATGAAGGAAGCAATTTGGATGTCGTCCTCAAAGACCTGCCATTTTTTATCATTGTCAAAAATTGAGGGTCAGACGATGACTTCCACCACACTCTACTTAGTCAGATTAGTAATTGGTTCAAATTGTGAGCTTACAGAAGCCATCCAATCAACAATAATGTTTTGTGATAAGGGAATAACTTGTATATTGAAAGATTCGAAGCTCTCGATAAGAACCAAAAATTGATGTCTATACGACTTCATTCTTGTGTTTTTTTGTAGTTGCTTGTCCACAGACCTGGCTCACCACTAGATCTAAATCTCTGAAAGCTTTTATTCTCCTTGTGCCTATCCTCTTTGCAAGAATCAACTTGTGAACCAAGGCTTCGTATTCGGTATCATTGTTGGAGCATGAGAACTCAAAATGGTAAGCTTTAAGGGATTTCAATCCTATTGAAGGCACTAGTCAGACACCCATTCTAGAGCCAACTTTGCACTTAGCGCCATCAAAATATATGGTCCATAGATGATTATCACCTAGATCATCACATTCCTCTCAATCCTTCATTAATTTTGGATAGACCTGATCATCATCAAAAATCACATAGGAGCCTAGACTTGTTGCATGGAAGTTGTCGAATGGATCAGAGTCAATGAGATGGCTGAGTAGCACCTCTTCTTCGAGAGTTTGATCACTTGTATCTTCTCCATCTTCTAGAATTTATACATAATATCTCTCTTGCTGAGAGATGGAGGTATGTGCTACCTCAAAGCATAGGGCTATGTTGTCTGCAATGTGTTTTAGGTGCAAAGATTCAAAAAAAATCTTCAACTTCACCTCGTTCTTGGTTCTCAATATTAGATGGGACCAATCGAGCACTAAGTATCTGCCAAGCTTTGTAGTAAAATCTCTTGAAAGACACATTCTGAAGACCGAGGGAATGTCTATCACTACTATTTATTGTGTGACTATTTTGCTTGGACATGATAAGAGGGTCAGAGATAGATCCTTTATCTGACTGACAGTCAAAACATTCTTCCTATCTAGTTGCATGATTCCTTTTTCAAGGGGATCATACTTAAGTTTCAAGGAATCAACCACACTGTTTTGGCATGACAGTTGTGCTTGCCCTTGAATCAATCGTATTATTATGCAAAATCTTATCTCCCACAACAAGTGTTAAAAATAAAGGTGTGGGCTTTGGCTTGCTTACCTCTTTCTCTTTTGCATTCCTTACATCATTCGTATAAGTTGTTGCTTTCAAAGCTTGAAGGTGTGACACAGATCCTTTGTCTCTGCTTTGGTCGCATGACTAAGTCATGTCTTCCTACGGGATTTGTTCTTCTTTCTTTAATGCTTCCTGAAGCAATGTCTTTTGTTCAAGAATAGATATGATATCCCACAATGATACATTAGCAGGCACCTTCTTCAATTGTTCCACCACATTGAGCATTTTGACTGGTTGAGTATTACGCTTGCATGGTGGTATTTCTCTTGTTTTTGAAAGAAAATATTCCATCATGATTGGGCTTGTTGTCTTGTTCGCCTCCTCTACCAATGGTGGATCATGTGGTTGTGGAAAAGGTCGGATGACGGGAAATGGAGCCTATTTTTCCTACAAGGGTGGTTGACATGACTAAGGATGTGGTAGAGCTTGTTGCACGTATTCTCCCATGAGCCTTCTTTCAGATCTTGTGTTGTAATCCAACTACACCTGTGGAACACTAGTCGTCGAAGGTTCACTTGTAAACATTATATCTTCTTCTTCCATCCATGAAAATAGAGCTTGATCAAGCACAATATCTAGTTCTTGCTCCAAGGAAATTCCTTGCATTTCTGCTATGAAACGAGCATTTTCCATTTCAGAGGATTCATATTCATCTATATTCGGGAGCATTCCTTTGCTCCTTTGTTCTGCTATCCTCTATTGCATATTCCCCCTTGGGAAATTTTAGGGCATATGGCTATCACTGCATGGGAAGCACCATACATTCTCATCTTCTGCCAAATTTTTCTTTCCTAGAATTAATTCTTTACTTAGGTTGTCTTTGACCGTTTGTAGCGGTATGGTAACTAGAAATATTTGGTTTTCATATGTTGCCTATTGACCTCCTCCTCTAGAGGATCCTTGGTATGGATTTTGCTGATAAGATGACTTTCCTCCACCATAGGCTTGTGTAGTCTGCTTCAAAGGCATTGCTTGTTGTCATTTGATAATGACCAACTTGTTAGAAAAAGTCTGTATGAGACTCTTCATGTCGCTGTTATTAACCATGATTGAGGAAGAGCCCAATGAGCTTGTTTGAGCGATGGGAAACGCATACATATACTGCAGTGTGGCCAATGTCAATTGTGTAGCGAAAGTACTTGGAGTAGCTTCTTCCTGAAGGCCACCAAAGATTTATGTAAATACTGGCATCGGAGATCGGGGCAAAGCTTCCTAGCATCAATTAGACTATTCTCCACGTGCACAGCCACCTCATATGCGTCGGGAAAGATATCCTCTCCCATGGAGGTTATCATCACTGGAATGTCTGAATTGAGATCCTTCAGATAGAACATGAACACCATCACAACTTGGGGTTGAGTAGTAATGGGGATCCTTTACCAGGTCTTATAAAACCTGGTGTTAAAATCACTCATGGCCTCTTGTGAAGCTCTCTTGATGGTGATTAGTTGTTGCAACAATGAAGATTTTTCTCCTTTCTCTAAGAAGCATTTGAACAACCATTCTTTGAGCTGATCTCAAGAGATGATAGATCCTCAGACCAAATATCGATACCAATCTTGGGCCTTTCCTTTGAAGAGGTACCACATAGCCTCAAAGCGATGTTCACCTCCATTATGTTATGTACCCCACATACCTCCACTATATATTGAAGGTGTTTGGAAGGGGTTTTGAAGTATTTTCTGGAGAATTATGGAATAGCCTTGAGGGCATTAGCGAGTGTGGTAAGGCATACATCTGGGGGTGTGGGTGCATGTAGTGGACTACTGCTGTCCCAAGTTACAAAATTTCTAGGAGGAGAGGGAGGTGCATTAGTCATAGAGAAAATATTCCTATAAATTAAGTATACAGGTATTCTAATTTGGAAGGTTGACCCTCTGGATTGAGTAGATAAGGCTCTAGATAGTGGGCTCTTACTTCTTCCTCTATTTCTCCTTACAAGTGATATAGAGCTTGTAAGTCTTCTCCTTCTAGGTACTGAGGTAGGTAACTGAGAGTACTAGAAGTGACCTCTCGACGATGCTCTTGTTTGGACTCTAAGCATGAAACTTCCAGTTTCCTTAGCCTGATTTAAGAAATATTTATGACTTCTAATCAGGGGTTTGGAAAACTTCTTGTGCCACTGTGTGTGCTAGAAAAAGAACTATTGATCATCAAAGCTTGTGCCTCTCTGATAGTCTTATGGGAAATTCAGTGACTGGGGGACCAATTTTCACCTCACTAAATTCCTTTGAGATTTTTATAGAAATTTGGCTCTTCTTTGGGGTTTGGAGAAAAAGGTAGAAGGAAATGTAAATATAAAACATAAAAATGGTGATGCGCCAACACTTTTACAACATTTCAAACCTAGCCATTCTTATGATTGATATAATCAGACATAGAATTCAACAAATCTTCATTGTTGGAAAGAGAATGGATAGTAAAGGCTAAGAAAAAGCAAAGTCCAGACTTTCAAATCTTTCTGCAGGCAGTGTTCATTAAGGTTTGATCAAACATACAAATTTTTAAGGGTAACAGAATTTTTTTTTAGAAATTGCATGAACTCTCCCTCCTAATACAACATAATATTATAAAACAATAACCTTTTAGAAAAATAGAGAATTCCAATGACATAATCCAATTTTCACGAGTTATTATTCTAGTATACAAGTATACAACATGGAAATCAGCTACTTTAACTATTCAAATTTAGCTTGCAAGACATAGTGTTTCATTCAAAACGAAAACATAAAGAAAGAAAGAATGATAAAGGCCATACATGCACAGTCTCAACAATTTCTTCTAAATAGTTTGTGCTTTAAATATCAAATGAGCTTTAAAACTAAGGTCAGATACCAATCTAATAATAGTTTAAGCCTTAAAAGATATAACATGCCAAAAAAAATAGTTCTACAACTTTACTCCTAAAAATAGTTCTATATACTAAGAAAACTAAGAAACTTTTCCTCAACAAAGGAAACTAAAACTTGGAATGTAACCCTTTCATCTATCGCCGCCTCTCTTTTATAGCTATAGAAAGAAGAAAATGCCACCACAACACAAAAGTAATCATGGCTAGGTGTTGGCTTTTGATAGTACACAATTTGATCGTAGATCCTTGGTTAGGTCACAACAATCTTTGCTCATCAATTCTTAGTTGTTGTATTAATGCTTTTTAGATATTTAGCAAAGATAGAGGTCTATAAATGATCAAATCCTAGAAATACAACCTAGCAAAAAGGTCCAGTTGACCAATCACATCACCCAAAGGCACCGACTCAAAGCTTCCATCCCAAAAACCAAGAAAATAAAAAAGCCAGCAAGCTCCAACAACCTCCCAAAATATATCACTTCATAAGAAGCGCAATCCACCTGCAACGAAGAGATGACATGTCAAACAGGCAGAAACTTTTGAGCTCATGAATATAGCTCCTTAGAAAATCTTTGACGAGCCAAATCGTGTCTTGACTCTATCCTGGAAGGAAGATGAAAAATGAAAGTTGTGCAGCCACCACGCGGCACATTGTGTGCCTTTCTAATAACTCTACTTGAGCGTAGGCACATCCGAAACTGAAAACATTATGAAATCCAAAAATCAAAATGATCAAACAAAAAATGCTTCATAGATAGATGAGGAGAGTGATGAAGGATGAATGGATTAGAAAGATGGAGGGTGAGGGGATGGGGAATTTTGATAATGGAAAATGATAGATGAGAGGATGGGAGATGGGGGATATGAAATGAGAGTGATCAAATCAAGTGATTTAATTATTATGCATTATGCTGCCATGTAATGAGCACTAAATGTGATATAGAGTGAGATACTATGCACTAGGATATGAGGAACCAAGGTGACTCTGTATCACATGTAAGGGACCGCCACAACAAATAAAAGGTTAGTCCAACATCCCAAAGTCACGGGGGCTTTGGTAGGGCCAATGTTGGAAAACCACAAACACAAAGGATGCCCCAGCATAACACAAGACAACAAAAGATCTTGGTGGGTACTACATGGGACAACCAGGAAGACAAGATCACATAGAAAATCAAGATATGCCCCTAGTTCTAGGTCAATTAAAGAACAACATGATATGATAGATTATGGCAACCCCAATGAGGTATAATAGGAAGCTCAAATGATAAAAAAAAATGCCAAAAGCATAAAAAGAACACAATCAATTTCAAATGTCATTTTCCATAGGATCAAAAGGGTGGATGGGATTGATGCAGTCTGATTAGGAAGGATACATCCTACTATGACCAAAGGTGGAGGATAGATTAGGTGATCAACATGACTTGGGATACTCAAAATTGATTGAACCAGATGATACTAATGGATTTTTTTTCTAGGAACCAGCTGGATAGGGAAACACTTGACAACACGACATGACACCAATATGCATTCCCTAAAGATCTAAGGGCTCGGGGACTAATCAAAGATTAGCCTTGCCTATGTGAAAGCACATAGCCCTCATGGTTCGATAAAAAACTGACGGCTGACCATGGATAAAAGTGGAAAGAGGACCATGGGGATCTTGATGGAGGACAAAGATAGGATGGAAAAATGCCCCAAGGGCTAATCAAATGATCGATGTTGCCTACGGGGAAGCGCAGGGGTGACGTAGTTCAACAAAACATAGCAATGATAGAAAATGGACAAGGGGTGATGAGACAACCATGATAAGTAGATACAATGATGGAATTGATATGATGCAACAAGATAGACTTGTGCAGATAGGGGGATGGTGATTTCATGAAGCTCGGGAATGGGATAGTTATCCAAATCATCAAAATATGAATTGGGAGGATGATATGATGGATAGATGAGTGATGAAAAGTGATAGGTGATTGGAAAGATGTGTGAAAGAGGTGGCAGTGATGATAGTCAGATAGATGGAATTGGGTTGCATGAGGGGGTAGGCTATAGCAAGATACCAATGACAAGGAATTATGAGATGGGATGAGGATAGAGATGAATGGATAGGGAGATAAGGATGGGGGGTGGAAGGGATTCTATAATGGATGGAAGGGAGATGAGGATGGAGAGATGAAAAGGATGTTGGATTCTCGTTAACATTTTGAATTCTATGGTGTTGAATTTTTTGGATGTTGTGGATGTGTTCCTGATATGTGGTTGTCATTGATGTCAACACTAGTAGCATTTGGTGTATCAGAGGTTGTATATGTTGAGGATATTGAGAAAATTGTAAAAGGAAGTGTTTCAGGTTCCCAGTGGAACTGTGTAGGTCATGAAGGTGTCTTCTTTCATACGTTGAAGTTTAGCTATTGTGACCTAAAGGGTTTATTCTTGAGAGTATCTAGATCATCCATTGAAATTTTTAGAGGTCCACATATAGATTTGGTCATGTTGTGGTCTAATAATATTTCTATGGTCTCTATCAGTGTTCTTGAGTGAAGTTTGTGTGATTCTGGTAATCTCAGTTGTTGTGGATATTTCTCTATTGTCTCTTGATGTTTTTGGATGTCTCTAGATCGTGCTCTATCTTTCTGGTATGTCCACATTGATCGATGTGCTCATGGTTGAATATTTTTCTTGTGCACATTCAGGTTTTCATGTTCTTGGCTAACATGATGGTGGTAACGCATTATGGATCCTTGAAAAGTTAAATTTGAATGTTTGGAATGCTTATGAATATTGTTTTGGGTTGCATCATTGTTTTGGCCGATGGTGTTTAG
>VDFB02380622.1:0-20064 GCA_007258455.2 Sequoia sempervirens
AAGCATTTGAACTTAGAACAGTTGAGAAAATGGTGGCGAGATGTATATTCTCCAATCCATGAAGATCCAGTTACTGAACATCAGTTGGATGATGCAACCACTTATATTGCAGTTATTGAAAAATATCAATCCAGTAAGGATGAGTGGGATAAGTTGGTGGAACAGTCAAGGGAGAATATTAAATCCATCGAGAAGAGAATTAAGGTTTTACCTCTACCACCTATGGCCGACTTGGAAAAAGTGCTTTTGATGGTGCATGATAGGCTGGAGCGAAATAAAGACAAAGGGGAAGGAAGTTAATGCAAGGCTACATCAAAATTTGTGCTTCCCTATTATTTTGCATGCATTGGTTCGAATTATATTGGAGATCCCAGGTAGACATGGATAGTGTACATGCATTTAATGCATGAATTATCTTATTTTGAATTCTTCTTGGCCGACTTGTTTGTGGCCAGTTGTTATTGTAAATTCTAATTAGGCCGACATGCCTTGGGGGGCTTCTATTAATATGGCATTCTACCTCATTTGTAGGAGCCAGATAGATAGTTTTTGATATTGGAGCGAATTAAGTAGTAGAGCGAGAGTTAGAAGTTAGTTCATTTTGAGAAAGTGTTGTAACACTGAACACTAGAATTGTTGTTGTTATTGGGTGATTCAATACAATTGAAGACATTGTTCTTTTGGTGAATTCTCTTGTGCTGATTTATCTTGCATGGTTCTAGCTGTTCTATTTATTGAGATTGCTTGAGAAATATTAGATATATCTTAGATTTAGAATTAGATATGATTCAATGGTGTTTATGGTTTGATGGTTGAAGTGTTTGCAACAATCCCCGGTCCATACTTTTTGCAGCTAGCTAATTGTTGATTGCTTTGCAAAGTTAGCCTGGACCTTACATTTATTGTGCTTAGTTCAATTGTGAAGGTTTATTCATTCCAATTGCAATAGGGTTGTATTGGATGAATGTTCATGATCTGAAAATATTTAATACCTTACAAGATTGCACTATTTCTTTATGATTGCAGATTCATCTGGGTCAGGCAAGAATTAGTTTATGAGGGATTGGTCCATTTCAAGTATTTCATCATTTGCATTGTTAATCTTAGGAGTAGTTTTAATCTTAGGGATCTCTCTTAAACCCTTATCTTTTGTTATTTCTTTTATCATTTTAGTTAGATTTAGGATTGAAGTATCATTACATTGCCAGATCTAATAAATTAAAGATTCAATATTTGCTTGTAGTAAGGTCCCTTTGTGATTACCAACATTTTCACATTATCACTTAGTTGTTTATGCATTATCAAGATATGACGTTAGAGACCTTGGGGTTATCTCTTGAGGCCTGCTAATAGAGATTTACCTTTCAAGAGAGATAGGATATTATATTTTGTCTGAGTTGTTGTTGTGCAAAAAACATCATCAATAGGACCCATTCACCCTTGGGTGAATGAGTCCTTGGACCTAAATCTAGGACACATAATTTCCAAGGTGTTTAAAATAATGTTAGCATTTGTTTAATGTCAGGTTCCCTTTCAAAAAATGGGAATAAAAAGCTTGGGAATGCATAATTTAGGAAATTATAAGCTTAATTAAGTACAAATAATTAAGGAACCCAAACATAGTGTGAAAATGTAAAGGATTTCATTTTTCTACACTACATTTAGTCCCCACATTAGTGAGAGTATAAGAACACACTCAAACTCACACTAAAGTAGACAAATAATTCAAGAGAGGTCTAATTTTACAACTTGTTAGAAATATGAGATGACAAGGATCAAGGAGGATGATCAAGCCCCTAGGGTCAAAGACCCCATGAAAAACCAACAAAGGCACAAAGAGACATATGAATGCAACAACACAAGATACAACATCATATAATATCAAAATTAATGTAAGAAAAAGATAAACTAGCAAGTTGCATTATGCCAAGTCCATCAAACACGTTCTCATGGAACCAAAGGAAAGCAAGTTGTGTTATGCAAGGTGGCCATGAAAACACACTCACAAGTGTGTCCAATATACACTCAATGAGCCTAAACAAGTGAGAAACACATAAGATCTAGTGAAATCTAATATACACTAGGTGTGTACCCACAAAACAAGTGGCAATGGGAAAGTCATGATAGGTCTATAGGATCCCATATGTCAACCATACCAAAAGTTATACTCCCTAATAAATTTGATAAGGTGCCACATATGACAATCACAAGGCTAGAAAGTTGTGTTATGCTAGACACTCATGAAACAAATGCACCACCAAGCAAGTTGTGTTATGCTTAGTGGCCAAAAGTTTTCGTTTAAGATAGTCAAAGCGGTTTTTCTTAGTTCATGAAAGGTCTTAACTTAGGGAACATCACACTCGGTATCACCATCAAGAGAGGACTAGTCGAGAGATAAAAGATTTGCACCTTAGGGAATGCAATCCATATCATTACCACTAAGAGGAATGTCATATGCCAAGAAAGGTCATGCTCTTGAAGGACATCAAACCCAATTTCACCACCAGGAAGATGCATCACATAAAGTAAGAAGACCACACTTTAAACAAGGTCAATCAAGCAAAAAGTGAGAACAAGGTCAAATCAAGCAAAAAGCAGGATGTTGAATGCCCCCCACTTTAAAGAAATCGCTAAACACCATGCTGTGAGCAATTACTTTAAAGTAGAAGAATGATAAGTGTTAATACATGAGAGATTTATTCAGAAAGACCTATGCAAAACATATATTTCCATGTAAGGATACATCATGAAAAGGAGATTTCCCCCCATATGCAATCCTAAGATAACACATAAGGGATTCATAAATTTGGGGTCATTGTATGTCTTTGATACAATGATATAAATGAGCTTGGAATTGTCATCATTCCCCAAATAACTCATGGAACAATGAGCACAAAGGAAGAATGCCACATAAAGAGAAAAGACAAAGGAGAATCCTTTTGGGTCAACATGGAAGAGACCTAAATGTCTCGAAACCTTGTGTCATCCCTAAAAGGGAAACACAAGACACGTGAAAAGACAATGTTTATGACAAATAGAAGAATGAAGATACAAATAGAAGAATGCCACAACATATTCACTTCCTTTGTATCCTTTCACCAATGGAGTGACAAGGGTCATCCAAATTAGGCTCACAAACATAAAGACACACCAAGCAACACAGTACGAGGGATCACATTACCACATGCAATCACACAAAGAACATGAAAAAGAAGACATAAAGCTAGTATGACATATGTGAGCCAACCTATAGAAATTATTCTACATCCAAATCATATGCATCAAATATGGAAGGAAGATGACTAGCCAAAGGGGCAACAACAAGTGCCATACTAGGACAAGGCTATCTAACCCATTTCCCCCCAAAATTAGGACAAGGATGAGCTGAGATAGGTGATGAGAATGTGCTCCTTGCAATATAGAGATGGTTTACATTAAATGTAGTACATGTAATAGTGAGTATGCTATGATTCTACAACTATCACATGGCAAGGAGAAAAGTGCATGGATGCTAAGGAACTATTTCAATGATATCGAATTCATCAAGGATCCTCTTCAAAGCATGACAGTCATCAGTAGTATGGCCAAAATTTCTATGATATTGAAAATGAAACATATTTGTGCTTTTTCTATTTTTATCTTCTTTGATAGGTGGTAATGTTATGCACCCTTGGTTAAGGATCATGTGTAAGGATTTTTCATTTGCAGACATTGGATAAGGAACTTTCAACTTCTTAAGTTTGTAGGGCTTGAGTTTCTTACTTGATTGGGAAACTTGTTGAGATGGAGGTGGAGGATCTAAGGTTGCTTGATCATGCTCATGAGGCCTTAAATTGTGTTGTGAAACAATCTTGTGAAAGAGAATACCTTTCCCATCAGGAGAGGTAGTGGGAGGAGGAGATCCTTGATATCCTAGTCCCTTAGTACCTTTTGATTTTTGTTGTTCTAACCATTGATGGATTCCATGTTCATTAGTTGTGTCACATCCTTATTTTCTTAATATTTTGAAGCCTTGACCATAACTCTCTTCTAAGTTAATGGGTTTATAATTAACTCAATGAGCATAGGATATAAGAGTATCACCATTGTCCTTGTTAACAGGTTTTTTCATGATTAATGGTTGAGGCTTGTTCTACATTTCAATTTGAGGATGTAAAAGGTTGAACATATCAAGTGATGAGATTATAGGAGGTGTTGGTTGTTGAATGGATAGATAAAAGGATGCATTGTTTTCAAGGTTTTATAGGGAGTCTTGTATGAATTGTTGCATGCTATCTTCATCTTGGCCTAAGATATCGACCTCATAGGGACATTCATTAGGAGGTGAAGATTAATGAATGTTGTCAATTGCATTAGGATCATATCCAAATATACAACTTGAAACATCAACCAAGGATCTTAAGGTCACCCACATGTTACCAAAACACATATCCATAACAAAGTTTAATGAAAAGTTTTAAATCTAAAATGATAATTGATTGATTGTAAAATGCAAGAACCTGAAAATGATGTCTTTTGAATACAAATTTTATTTTTGAATAATGCACTTTTTTTTATCAACTAACTTGAATGCACAAACAATTTCAAAAAACTATAATGCCAGAAACTAAAATTGAGATTTGAAAACAACAAGATGCAAAGCAAACAGAGAAAAATTAATGCCCAAAAATTCAGAAAATGACCTGTATAAGGACAAATTCGCCCTAGGGTGAATGGGTCCTTGTACAAGGGTTGAAAAAATTAAGTTATGAGTTTTTGAGTTGATATTTAAGGTCTCTCATTCATGTTTTAAATAGACACTTTCAATTACAAATTTCCAAATTTTTATGATGAAATGCAAGTGCAATTTGATGACAAAGAACAAGCAAAATGACAACTTTCTAGATGCAAATTTGTTTGAATTTTCTAAGGAAAATTATTGAAAAACACTAATATGCATACTATAATGTGAAATGGATGCAAAATGTATGCCACTTTTTGAATTTTTAAAGTTTTAAGCAATGGAAAATACAACTTTTAAAATCCTAAATGAAATGCAACTAATGAAATTTTGAAAACCCTAAATGAGATGCAATGCAAACTAATGCAAAATACTAGATATAGAGTTTGAAGGATCTCCAAATCAAAAATCTTATAGCGTAAGATTGTCAAGTTCTCCAAAATGAAACAAAGAAAAATAGGTGAAGAATGAATGTTGATGATCAAAATGGAATATAGATCTAAGACACCAATACTTTTCTTTTAGTTTCATTAGGAAACAAGAGAGATCTCTCCCAAGGGTAGAATTGAATTTTAACCTTGGGGTGAGTCAACTCTATGAGGATGGGGGATCTCTGATTTTCCCTATGATAGAAAATGACTAAAATTCACTTTTGTGAGATGAAAATAAAATGCATAATGAACTCAATTATGCGATGTAAAACTTGAAATGTAGAGTTAAAAGAGAGAAAAAATAGAAACAATAATTTTCTAGAAAATTTGAGAAGAATAGACTGATACGTATATGCCACCAAAAGTGGTTGTTGAGTGTCTTGCAAGGATATATTTTCCCCAGGGTGAATGGGTCTCTATACAAGAGTCCAAAATTTGATTTCACAATCCTCTGGTCTTGGATTTGCACTCTTGATTCCTCTAGATTCCACTGTCGGAAAGTCATAAATAAATCATGTAGGTGAGTTTTTGTGGCTTGACAACTTTGATGACAACTTTGAAAACTTTGCAAAATTGCACTTTTGATTCAATTTTAGTCCTTCACCTACAAATATACACACACAAAGAGAGGGAATTTTTTTTTTGGGGGGTGAATAGGGGTTTTCCTTGGTCAAACCTCAGTTTGGTAATTAAACCTTGATAATAAAAGATAATGACAAATGACAAGGATTGATGAATGAACAAAGGCTATGTCACAACTCACCAAACCCTTAATGGCTTCCCTTAGAGGATTGAAGTCTAACACATCACTCTAAAATTGGATCTTGCATGAAATGGCTTGATTGGATGCTTGATTTGACACTTGATTTGATACTTGAATGTTTGAAACCTACATCACAATGACTCAAAAAACATGCATAAACTTTGACATGATAATATGATCTTGATTGCTATTGTAGATGCTTGCTAAATTTCCTCTTCAATGCTTGACAATAATATTTTCTCTTGTGAAAGTTGTCTATTTATTCTTAATGTTGAATTGATAAAATAACTATGTATCTATAGGTGTTTATCTAATTTACCAAAAATTAGATTCCATAAGCCAACATTTGAAACTTGAATTTGAATCATGAAAATGTCACCAAAAACATATTAAATATTGGGTCTTGGCATTTAAGGAGGACCCATTTTCCCTTGGATGAATGGGTCCTAGGACCTAAATCTAGGAAACACAATTTCCAAGGTGTTTAAAATAATGTTAGGATTTGATTAATGTTGATTTCCCTTTCGGTAAATGAGAATAATAAGGCTTAGGAATGCATAATTTAGGAAATTAGAAGCTTAATTAAGTCCAATTAATTAAGGGACAAACATAATGTGAAAATGTAAAGCACATTTTTCAACACTACATATTTAACCATTTAATGTGTAATGTAGATGGCTACAAAACTGTTTCCACCACTACCATGATGGCTACTAATTATCTGCATGACTGTCCTAGGGATTTGCAACAACTTAGAGTGAGTACATAGTATATTTATTACTTCTCCCAATCTTACTAGATGCCTATTTTTAAGTTTCGAGTTTTTCTTGTCCAACAAGAACACTTGGCCATCCACAAGAGAAAAAATATAGGAAAAAGTGTCAATTGGGATGACTTCAAGTCTATGAAGTTCACACAATATGGGTAAATAAAACCTACATGTCTCCAAATTTGAGCAGTTATTGAATTGGGAGTTTCATGTCTTTTTCAAATAAATTTGAATGGTTGCAGGTGATGAAACTCTAAATCTTGCAACAATTATGAATGGGGTCTTAAGGAAATCTACCCAAGACATGTAAATGAAAGGCCTCACCATTCCTAAAGGTTGGATAATTTATGTTTATATGGGAAAGACTAAATACAACCATAATCTATATCTAGACCCACTCAAATTGAACCCTTGGAGATGGATGGTACTTTCAGGGATCATTTTTTACATTTTAGATTTTTAAGCCATTCCAAATTGATGAATACTTGAGCAATGTATGAATGTTTATTCTCAGGTTAATTCAAACAATTGCAATTTGTATCTCATGGCATTTGGATGAGAGATTAGGCATTCTTAGACAAGGAACTAGGCATAATGGAAATAACTTTCTACCACTTTGTTACTAGATATAGGTAGGTATCCATTATCCTTAAAAAGCCATGGAAATTTGCTTTGTTTAATGTTTCAAGGCCCCTCTCGTCTCCACCCACATTATTATGAAACTTTTTCCTTTTTCCCTTTAAGTTTCAATTTTCAAGCTTTATCATATCTTAATTGTTTGCTCCCTGTAATAAGATCTCTTGTTTTAATATTAAGGGATTGTTTCACTCTCTAGTCCAATATTTAGGGGTGTTGCACAATGAAGAAATATTAGTTCAATGGCTCCATTGAACATTATTGAAGTAATATTATACTTTTTCGAGAACTATAATTTGAGATGATGTAGTTGGATATTTTACAAGGAATTTCATTTTAGTAAGGTAATACCCCATCAATATAGTTGTGTAAATTCTTGTGAACATTCCAGAGTCACATCTATTATGGTTAGTAGACTTTGGAAAATTTCATATAGAGAGAATTTTAGACATCCAAGTTTCTTATCTCCAAGAGTTTAATATTTTGGAATTAGATGATAAAATGTTCTTTTAGCATGCGAGCATAGCATAAAGTTATATTGGAATAAGAGAAATTATATATTGAAACTAGAACAATTATATTGGGATTAGAAAAGTTATTTGTGTAGAATCTATACTAGTGAAGTTATATTAGAATTAGAACAATTATTTATCTATAGAATCTATATTAGTGAAGATACAAAAATTTCCAAGCTAAGCTAAGCCAATAAACACTAAATTTAAATAAAACTTAAATGATAAAGTTTTGTAGCCTTTCCTAAAACGTAATCTAAAAGTTTCTTTAGCTTTCTTTAATATTTGGTATGCTCTTATATGATAAAAAAGAAGTTTAAATAGCTAGATTAATGGGTAGAAAGCATGTAGGTGTATAAATGGATTTCATGGTCATACTTTGTTTATAAATGTAAAAATTTAGGAACCATACATTCTCTCTTGAATCAAATAGCTTATATTGTGTAGATGAGATTTGAAGTTTTTTGTAGTTTTTTTTCTTAAAATCTTTTTTTTTCGAACTTGTCTATCACAACAATAGGTTTGATGGGAACATACAAAGTTCATATCAAACTTAGGATCTATGCACCATGACAATTTGAACTAGCATTGTTGACATTCCATTAGTCAATAATTATAAATACATTCTCTAATATTTATAAACATGATTTACATTCATTTTAATTATAGCCCCAAAATCTAACTGAGGAATATATTATAAAAATCAAACTTACAATTGGTATTATAGAATAGGGTAAAACTAAGGTGAGAGGCTTGAATCAACAAAGCTCAAACTCTAGAGTCCCTAAACCAACAATGAAGCATAAATGAAGCATAAATGAACATAGAAACATACATAAAGCAATATTACAAATATCTCTATGCCATGATTGATTCACCTCCATTGTCCTTCTCCATCTTACTTTGTATGCTTGATTGCCCTCAAATTTTGAGTATGCAACAATAAGCCTAGTGATAATGATAGAAAAATATTGAAGATTGTACCGTCTCCTTGAATGCTTGAATGCTCTTATTAGTTGTTAGCTTTGAAATGACAATGATAGGTATCTTTTATAGAAAACCAAATTTGGATGAAGGGCTAGGATTAAAAGACAATATGACATGAAAATAAATGGTCAAGATTGCTTGAAAAACAATGAAATAGGGTTAGGGAAAAATTAGGACAAAGATAGGGCTTGGTTAAGGATGGATGGTTGAGATTAAATTATAAAATAATTCAATCAAGGGTGGAAAATAATTGAGATGTGAAGAGATAATAATGACACAAATAAAGAGGTTGGCATAGAAAAAGAGGTTGTTGGAGAAAATTAAATAATTTTAATTTAGGAGGGAAAGTGAATAATTAAATAATTAAGATAGTTATTTAATTATAGAAGAAGAGGGGAAGTTGACTTTTTAATTAAATAATAATTTAACTCAAAAAGTGGAAGAAAAGGACAAATTAGTAAATAATTAATTAAATAAAATTTATTTAATTATAGAAGAAGAGGTCAATGAATAACTAAATAATTAAAAATAATTATTTAATTATAGTAGAAAATGATAATAATTAAATTAATAAAAAAAAATTAATTATAGAAAGAAAGGGGACATTAGTGACATAATTAAATAAATATAATTTATTTAATTAATCAAAAGGAAGAATAAAAGAAATAAATGAATCAATTAAATAATTAAAATTATTTAATTAATAGAAGAAATATGACTTTAGATAATAATCAAATAATTAAAATTATTTAATTATTAGGGAAGAAAGGGGATTGATGAGGAAAAATGGCGTTCACAAGCGAAGGACAATTTTTAGTGTCTACATTTTGCCCCTCTTTGATACAATGTAGTTTATTGTGTTGTGTCAAAGAAATTTAGTTCAAAAATATGTTGTAGTGTGCTGGCAAGAAAATGAAGTAGACTTGTGCCCCTTTAGAAAATTTTACCAAGTTTCAAAAAATTTGAAAAATTATTCCGATAAGCAATTTTGACAGTAGACAACACATTTATGATAAAAGATTTAAAATTCGAGCCTTTAGGATGACTAAATTAGGGTTTTGAACCTGTTAGAATTGTAAAATTCTGATAATTTTACATGTTGTTCATACTCATAAATTTCCAAATAAGTCCTACCATGAGCACATTTTCCCTATATTTGGTCATGTAGTCCCATAAAATCCATCAAGCCTTGAGTATTTCACATCTATCTTCCTATCGGCATAAGATTATCAAGGTCTCCCCGACCCGTAATGCATTCTTGTTAATATACGTCTGTTGTTGCCTATCAGAAAGACTTCTTTAATGTCACATCGATTGGAATTCACATGCAGGAACTTTTCAGCAAGACATACACATTGTCTTGGCGATAGAAGATTCACATCGACAAAGGGGGCTATCGTCGGCACAGGGTCTTACCGATCGCATTTTGTCTCACCGAAAAGCGCATGTGGAGATATACTGGCCAGACTAAAGGTATTCGGGATGAGGTCTTGCATTCTTTCTGACCCGTTTTGTCATGCCAATAAATAAATACATATGGGTAAGAGTTAGGGGTTATTGGAGTAAGCTCTCAGCGAATGGCTCCAATCTTTCCGACGAAGCTAAAGAACTATATCGATGGTCTTTGGAATGATGTTATACAGTCTTGCCGATCTGAGTGTTATGCCGAAGTGTTTCATCGGTGAGAAAATGAACGTGTATCAATGACAGGAATGTATCACGGGTATTTCAGTAAGACACAAGGTGTTTTATGAAACCTCTTCCCGACTTAGAATTGTCTCAGCGACCAGAAGATACACTAAAGACACATCTCGGTGAGACAAATGTATTGTCTGTGGGACATATCCCCGACTCAGAATCGTTACAGCGAATTACATGGGATGAATGAACATTCGTCAGTGAGACTCTTGGTGTCGATGAGACGACATAACCTCATAGCGATGAACAGATGGATGACTGTCGGTGTAACTTTGAGGATCAGTATGACTACAGAATGTCTCGGCGACTGTTCTACGAGTATTAAAAGGCCTGAATATGATTGATCGCCAACATTGGAATATGAAGCGATGTGTCCTTTCAGATGCTGGTGTATAAATGTTCATTTCCAATTGTAAATGAGGAGGATTATTAGATTAGATTAGATAGATTAGGGAAAAATATAGTAGACATAAAATTTCGTACTGTGAGACTATGATGCATAATTTCAAATGGAGATATCAATGAAAATTAGTTGATGTTGCAACAAATTTCTAGTGTCAATTGTTTGTTGAGCTTATTGAAAGCATTACTAAAGTTGTCTCCAGGGTTGGTATTTTCTGGTTATTTAAATTGGTATAACAAGTTTATATTCAGTTTATCAGTGCACATTTGTTGTATCTGTGTGGTTAATTAACTGGTTCTTTCAAGGAGAGATTAAATCCTTTTGGTTGATCACAGTAATCAGGGAAATTCATCTGGATTATTAAGAACTTGGTAGTCACAGTCTTGCATGTTTATACAAGTTATAAGCAAAAAAATATGCCAAACAATTTGAGTGTTCTCTAGAAATAAGTTGCCCACTTCTATTTCATTTGACTCCGCATACCCAATAAGGCACTAGTCTCTGCACATTTCACCATTTAGATTCATTCATTTTCTTTACATCTGTTAACTGAGCATATTAGGATTTAGTTTTGGAATATTGTTATACAATCTATACCAAATTTGATTTCATTTGTCCACTCCTATCTACCATTGTGGGAAAAATATTTCAAGGAAGATAAGTAAATTAAGTCTGCTTCATTCATATAGGTACACCCGCCTAGGTCTAGCAGCACCTAAAGAGTAGAAAGCTTAAACCATTTGGCTTTGTCTATTACCCTAAAACGTACCAAGAGATTGGCAGCCTCTTGAGGTATTCTTACCTGCGTTTTTGAGAGCTAACATAACCCACCAGTAAGTGCATATAGTAAAAAACTTAACCCTAGGAGGTGTATAAATAAAAATTTGGTGGTAATTTTTTCCATTTGTGCATTTTTACCCTTTGTGAATAGATAGCTCTAAGAGCTACCTACTGCAGAAATGTCGCATGTTCCACATGCCGCACACCATGGTTTCAGAGTTAGGAATTTTAGATCGCCAGAGGAATCCGAGGACCCAGTATGCACGCTTTAACCACTTTGTAATTTTGTAATTTCTGAGTATTTTTAGGGCTTCAAACATGAGCAAACAGATATGGTGAATCCCATTCACTAAATTTGCAATCATGTTCACCACATGCGGATCAGTTCGTTGCATCCACATGGTACAACACAAATGTAGACTAGGGTTTGGTGATTTCGGTGTGACGTAATCATGAAAGTGTGTTGCATTAGCCTCTTGCACCACACCTGTGGTTGAAAATGACATAATCACGAATGTGAGCCGCAAGTCTACAATTATATGATGTATGTGCAAATAGGTAACACAAGTGATAGGGAATGACCATAAATGACTCAAGTGATGCATATGCTTAGGCATGTGACACAAGTGTGATAATGAAACACATTTAAAATGTGTGACACATTTTCCTTGTGAAACACGTGTTCTAGTAGTGTGACACAATTGCCTGAATTAACTTTTTTCCCTAGTTTTAGATAAAATTTGTTTTGCAATCAAGGTCCAATAGGTTTGACTAGGGTTTTTAATTGATGCAATTATTTTTCTTGTGACCATAGTGAAATTTGATCTAATAACTCCTGAGAGAGCCATCCATCGACATTCCAACTGCAAGAGCAATTGACTAATATAGAGAAGGGTTAGCTCCTTTCTCTAGGATTGTACTATGTGAAATTTATGCCCATTGTTAGGGATGATAGTGGACTATTGACTGCACTCGCTGAGAGATGGCACTCGAAGATGAGATCCTTCCATTTTTTGACAAGGGAGGTAATGGTTATATTAGAGGACATGTTCTAGATTCTAAGACTACCTATCTATGGAGAAAAAGTATTTTACGATCCCAAGCGTGAATACCAGGTGATCGAGGTGACATATGAGCATGAGGATGTTGCAGATCTTGGGGTCGAGGGGGTATGATATTTGATGGGAGGTCCTGGCCAAGAGATACCATTGATTTGATGTTATATTGTGCACAATCATTGTTAGGATAGTCATTTCGGATTGTAGAGGACACAAATTTCTTGTGGCTAGGGTAAGATGTTGGTGAGTATGTTGAGCAAGGAGACATTGTATGCATGGGGACCATACCTACTAGTGATGCTATATTTTTAGTTTTATGATGTCTCTTATCATGGGGCATAGCCGATTAATAGTGAAATGACATTGTTGATGATATGGGCTTGGGAGCACATTGTCATGTTTCATCCACTAGTAGGGAGGGAGTTGGGAGCTAACATGCCTTATGTTTTCTTGTACAATGGAGTAGTGACATAGACACATGTTGGAGATATGGGATATTGGCACCATGCCATTGATTTACTTGGTACCTTTGTATGGAGAGCCTATTGAGATTGCCAGCCGTGGGAGGGTGATGATGATGATTTTTCATGGTGATAAAATTTGAGGTACTTGATTGGATAGACAGTCCAATCCCAACATATTATTGAAATGTACCTTCTAAAGTGAGTATGCTGGTAGTTCCGTGAGTGCTAGGGTTTTCCAGTGGGAATAGCAGAATATGTGCGGTCATCAAAAAAGATTGGTCAATGGGGCTAGATGATATCTATAGTTACAAATGAGCAAGGGATAAATGTACTGTAACCAATCAAGCAGGGTGCAGGAGTGGAGGTAGTGGATGCAAACACCACACTCGATTATGATTCTTGGTGGGCCACCCATAGGCTTGATCCATTGATAGATCCTAACTAGCTAGCACTAGTGGAGCATAGAGGAAGGGGCTCATAAGGCTGATTTAGTAGGAAAGGATGGGGAGGAGATGGGGGCCGAGAGATGATGGTGGCAGAGGTGAAGATGATGGTGATGGTAGGGGAGGGTGGGTAGCTAGATCTAGACAAAGGAGAGTTTGAGGATTGATAGTTGGGTAGCTCTCACCTATTAGAGAGGATCTAGAGCAGGAGGCATTAAGGGTAGAGATGGAGGAGGAGAGAGTTTCAGAGGAGGGACCTCATCCCAAGGTGGGATAATAGGAGGTGGTGATTGGAGAGGATGTTCCCATCAAGGATGGAGAGGGATTGGTGGACCAAAGATTGGTATATTATAGGCTCAACTAGATGCAACAGATGTTAGGATACGGGCCTTGGAGGCAGAGGTTGGCACCCTGAGGATGGAGAGGGACTTAGCAGTGATTGATAGACAACGAGAAGATCAATGGTGTTTGGATTTCATTGCTACCCTTATGGGTGAGTTGGGGCATTAGTTATTCCAAGTAGACTAGGAGGAAAGGTACTATAGGGACTTGTATGAGTGACAAGTACCCTTTCCTGAGAGAGCACCCTCATATACGTAGACACACAGCCACAACCTGTCTCATTCCAGCAAGTGATAGAGAAATGGTGGAGTTAGCCAGTCTAGACCGACTCCATATGGTAGATGACCATTAGGTTCAGGGCATAGAGCATTAGGGTCACAGGAAGAGGACCGACAAGAGAAACAACCATCCATACAACCATACCCATCAAGAGACATGGGTAGCTTTGGCTAGAGCTCATTTATGATATGTATTTTGACACTTATATTTTGATCAAGCCTGAGTCCATTTTGGGAGACATCTTGAGTTTGCATTGTGACACTTTTTTGAGATATATATATATATATATATATATATATATATATATATATATATATATATATATATATGTATGTATATGTGATACATGATTTTGGTGATGACTATATGATCTATTGTCTTATGTTATATGCATTTATTATGTGATGGAAGCTTTATGTTGTTTATGCATTTTATATGGTTAAATGTGATGATGCAATATGAATTCCTAATGTATAATTCATGCTTATGTATGGTTTATATATGATGATGTATGAATGAATGTCTTTAATTTTATGGTGTTATAGATGTATTGTGATTATGATGTGATGATTATGGATGCAATGATATATGTGATGCTATATATGATCTCTTTTCATGCTATGCAAATATAATGTATATGAAATATGATGTATGCTAATGGACTATGGATGCAAGATGATATGATATGTGAAATGGGGGGAAATAGGGTTCCACCTTTTAGGAGATGGAACTAAGGGATAAGGACCTCCTATTTTACCTAGTTCATTCAAGGAAACCTTAGAGATCTCAATCCAAGGATAAAATGAGGGAAAGAGATCTTGCAATAAGGTATCCTAGGGAATGATTAAAGACTAAAAGGGGGCTCACCAGCAAGCTAGGGCTTGAAAAGTCAAGTAACATGTAAAACCTAATGATAAAACTTAATGATGTGCAAGACTTAAGTAAATGACCTAGAAATTAATGCAAATAAAAACAATAAACTAGAAAAGTATAGAGGTGCACCTAGAAACTTGTAGAAGCTTAGAACATTTTCTAAAATGCTGAATTTAATGCACACTAGGACTCATATTCCATGCCAGGTAATTTAGTCCCAAATCAGGGTTTTTGGGCAAGAACAAAAATTTGGTAGTGATCAGTTTGGAACTTTTGAAATTTGAAAAAAAGGCTTTTACTAGGACTCATACGCTAGAAGTGGTGTATCAATCTTGCTCAACTTTTTTGGAAGGGCAAGATCTAAATCTTCTCTTCCTTCTCAACTTGATTTCCAGATCTGAACTACTAAATTCTGCTCTATAGGTGTCTTTTAGTGGTCTTGTTTAAATAAGGTGATAACTTTGGAAACTTTGTAAGCTTGACAACTTCTTCCAATATTTATCTTCAATGTATCTTCAACCTAGATCTACAAATCACACACTAAAGAGAGGGGAAAATATTGTTTTGTTAGTAGAAAGGGGTTTGCCTTGGTCAAACCCTATTTTGGTAATCAAACCTTTAAATGAAATGAAATGGAAAGGAGGAATGATGAATGAAAAAATATGTAATGTTGCAAATCACCAAACCCTTGAACAAGATGTTGCAAACATGTATGAAATGGCTAGCATGAATGTGGATCTTGACTTGAATGCTTTCTTGAATCATAAGATACCTACATCAAAAATGTTATCTCAAAAATAAAAATGATGTATGATGACTTTGACATGATGCTTGATACTTGAATAATGCTCTAAAACACTTGATAATTAGCTCTTGAATGCTCTTGAATTCTCTTGTAAACAATTTTATTCTCTTGTGAACTCAAATTTTCTGTAAGTAATGCTCTCATTAAATTATTAGGTGAAAATGAGTGAAATAACCTTGTATTTATACATGTTTATGCGAAATGTCTCAAAATTACAACACTACAAGTCAACATCAAATCTAGGAAGATAAAATTGGTCCAAGAGCACCCTAGGTTTAATAGGTTCAAAATTGGAATTTTGGTTTTGTTTGATGTTATTTCATGTAATAAGGTATAGAAAGACCATTTCATGTATTTTTGGGTCCAATTAGAGGTCTTAGTCATTGGTTGGAGTTATAATGCAAGAACATGCAAAAATCTTGTCAAGTTGCTAAATGTCACATGCAACTTTTGGTCTTCTTCTTGTAAAAAGGCAATGCAATGTTGGAAGGTGAAGTCTAATGGTTGGAAGTCAATGGGGAAAGTTGGAAAATGTTTAAGAAGCATTTTTCCGTCAATCTTGAAGGTTGTTGAGTGAATTTTTGAAGTTTGAAGTGAAAACAATAAAGAATCCTCTTTTTTCTATAGTTTTATAATGTTTTTCTCTAAACTAGTGAAAAGTACAGATTCGTACAGCCTCCTCATGGTCTAAAATTTGTTGGGACTTATAGAGGAGTCAATATTCTAAATTCTCATCTTTGTAGAACCTGATTTCATTGTGTTTGAAGAAAGTTAGATCCATTTTACTAAAAACTGCCTGAAACCCTAGGTAGGGTTGGCTCTGAGTGAAAAAAATGCATATCTCACCATTCCACCAGTGAAAATGACTCAAAATTAGTGGAATGGCTAGGAGTAGGCTAGATTTTTTTTCCCAAATTTGTAGGAGTAGGGGAGTGTTTTGGTATGTGCTATGGTGAAATGATTGCTTGATATTCTCATGTATTAGGTTGAAAAACCCATGAAAATTTGTAAATTTGCATTAAGACAAGGAAGGGTTGGATGGTAGGTGGAGGATTCTGGTAGATCTGTGGGGACCCTTTTTGAGCTAAGGAGTGGTTTGTGTGTCTTTTGGAATGCTTTTTTCAATCAAGCCCTAGTTGGAACCAAGCCCAAATTGCTCTTTTAAGCCTAATCACAAGTAGGACAGTCAATTTTTGACCCCAGTGTTCCAAAACAACCCTACCCCATTTTTATATATGTATTGTAAAGGAGAAAAGGGTATCCAAAACTAGAATTAAATTTTTAATATCAGTTTTGCATCAAAATTTATGACCAAAAAGGTTGATTTGTTGCTCTTTTAGGCCCAGTAGGAAAGGGGATAGTTCAATTTTGAGCCGTTCTGTACAAAGGATCCCTATATGATTTCTTGGTATGTGTTGTAAATCCCAAAAGGGTGTCTGAAAAGGTCTTTACATTTTTAAGGTTATGCTTACCCTATGAGTTATGATTGAAAAACCAGTTGTGAAAGGCTACTAGAAGAGTGAAGGTTTGTCAAGCAAAACCCACCACTGGATGTTTGATAGATTGCAAGATTGGTTGATTTAGGTTGTTTTTTATTTGTCCACCCTTGATATACATCAAAAATATTTCTAAGAAATTTAATTTAATTTAGGTTTAAGCTAAGTAGGACTCATATGCCAGTTGTTGCATATGAGTCCCATTAGGCTAAGCTTAGGACACATTTTTCAAGAAATGCTTAGATTAATGTGAAATTTAGATTGGGGCCCCAAAAATTAGGTGGGAACCACAATCCCAAGGTGGCGTATGAGTTCTAGATCACTAAATATGGGCCATACAATCCAAAACACATGAATTATGATTGGATATTGGTAAATGTCAGGATTAATCTCAGAAAGATGCATTAATTAAGGCTTGTGGATGCAAAATAAGGCAAAATAAGGCATAAAGAATTCCAATTTATAAATGAAAACCCTATATTAGTGTGAAAGTGTAAAGGTACACTTTACAACACCTTAAATAAGGTACAACTAGGTTCACTTAGTTTATAAGGGCCCAAGACTTAATGTGAATGTGTTAAACACATTACAACACTAAATCAAGGCAACATTATGCTCAATTCAATAGGGAGGGCCTAAAAAAGTGTGAAAATGTAGAGGGGTGCATTTTTTGTCACTACATTTAGCCCCCACTTTAGTGAGAGAATGAACTTGCTTCAAACTCACACTAAAGTAGACAAACTCGGACCAAGAGGGGTCTAAGTGTATCAATGCATATGGTATAGGATAAAAAAGTCAAAGGAGATGGTGAAGCCCCTAGGATCCAAGATCCTATAATAGACCAACATAGGTGCAAGAGGACATACATGAAAATAATATAAGGAGAAACATCAAGGCACAAGCATACATTTCCAAAGACAGAAAATAAAGAAAAATAAAAAATAAGAGGGGTGGATCAAGCTTCGATTGTTTTTCCTACATGTTGTGGATCAGATCTAGGTTTTTTGTCCAATTTTTTTTACAAGTGGAACATGATGTCCACTATGCAAAACAAATGTACGCTCACAAGGGCTAGTGGAATTTGGTATCCTCTAGGTGAGCCCCTAGTGAGACACATACACATGCAACCGGTATGTGCTCACACAAACAAGCAAGTGGCTATGGGAAAGTCACGCCTAAGTTTGGCACCCGTATGCTAACCATACCAAAGTTATACCTCATGATAACCTTGATAAGGCACCACACAATGATGAAATTTGAGCTTCATGAGGGAAGCAAAGCTTCATATACTTGATACCCATGAACAAAAAAGATGGCACCGCAAGCAAGCAAAGTGTGTTATGCAAGGTGGCCATATAATTGAAATTGTAAGTGCAAAATAGTGTAAGGTACATTCAAAGGATTTTTTCTTAGTTCAAGTAAGGTCTTAACTTAGGGAACATCATGCCTAAGTCTCTAAGAGAGGACTAGTCAAAGAATAAAAGATTCACAACTTAGGGGATGTAGTGTGTTGTATCAAGCCACTAAGAGGAATATAATATGCTAAGAGAGATCACACTCTTGAGGGACATCACACCCAATGTCACCACAAAGTGAAAGATGCATCGCATGAAGTAAGAAGACTACATAATGAAACATGAATTGAAAAAGAATAATGCTAATGAAAAAGGGAGTTTCCCCCAAAATAACACAAGGGATCCATGGATTCAGGGTCAATATGTCTTTGCTACAATGTTATTATAGAGCTCAGAATTGTCGTCATTCCCCAAATACTCATGGAATAGAAAGAATGACACAAAGAGAGTTAAAACAAAGAAAAATACTTTTAGGTGAACATGGAAGAGACCTAAATGTCTCGATGCCTTGCACCATCCCAAAAAGGAAAACACAAGACAAATAAAAGATAAAAGGATTTACGACATAGAGATGAGTGTAAATACAAATAGAGGAATGTCAGAAAGAGAGAGGTACATCAAACACAACAATATGGGGGATCACATTATGCATATGCAATCACACAAAAGAAACATGCAAGAGAAAAAAAAAGTGAGACTAGTAAGGCATATGTGATTCAACCTATTAGTAGGTCATTTGTATCCCAATCTTGTTCAGTATAAATGGAAGGGAGACAAATAGCCAAAGGGAAAATCACAAATGCATTACTAGGACAAGGCTATCTAATTCTTTCCCCCACTAAGTGAAAGATAAGAATGAGTTGAGGTATGTGATGAGAAGGAGCTCCCTACAATTTGAAATGATTTTCAATGAATGTAAAGCATGTACTAGCGAGAATGTTAAGATTCTACAACCATTACATGGAAAGGAGTGAGAGGACATGCTTTAGGGAACAATTTATATGATATCAAACTTTTTAAAGATTTGTTTTAAATCATGACATTCATCTATACTATGTCCAAGAGTTCTATGGTATCAAAAATGTGGAACATTTGCATCTTTAGGATATAGTTTTATCTTTTCTCGCATGGGTGGTAATCTTAGAAGTCCTTGGTTTAGAAGTATTTGTAAAGTTCTTTCAGTTGCAAATGGTGGACAAGGGAAATCTAGTTTCTTTAGTTTATAGGGTCTTCATCGCTTGCTAGATTCA
>VDFB02380623.1:0-11637 GCA_007258455.2 Sequoia sempervirens
ATATTTTTGTGTGACAAGATACACTCATTGAGATTCATGAGATTCTTTTTTCTCCCTTTCCTAGTGTTTGTCCCACTAGGAAACATCTAATTGAACAAAAGGATCCAATCAATCATACGTGTGCTTCTTTTGATACCTACCCTACTTGTGATGAAGTTACCTTACAAAACATAACCATGGAATGTGATCAACATATTTTTTTATCCTCTCCAAAAAATCTCCTACTAAGGTAGATATCATGGTGTAAGAGAATGATAGAATTTATGCATGTATTTCAAACACTAGTAATCCAACTTTATTTGATGAAAATGATGAGGTAACTTTATACTCTCCTTCGCTAAAATAGCATCACAATAAGGATGAGTCTTTTGAGGTTATGCACATTATATATCCCTTGAAGTGATCTCATAATCTAGTTCTTATCCTTTATCCACCCTCACAACAACCACAAGCTCAAAATAAGCCTATGCTTATCTTAGAACTGCCTATGAGGAAACTTGATAATGATAATACTTTACAACAAAAAAGTTACAATATCATTACTCAAATATAGTTCATACAAGGAACAATAGGCAACAAGAACCCACTCTTGTTTCATTACCATTGCCCTAACCTATCTTACCTAGTGCTCCTCATTTTCCCTCACAAAGTGGGAGTATGATCTTGTTGAACAACTTAATAATCCTACTACTAAGATATCCTTATGGGACATTATTCAAGCCTCACCTAGTTACCATAGTATGCTTCAAAATGCATTACAACAAGTTGTGGTTTCCCTTAGTGAAAACCCGAATGACATAGTGGCCCTAATTCAAGGAATGAATGCTAACATTATTTTCCACCAAACTTGGATCCCTCCTTTGGAAGTGAAAAAAAATGATGCTTTCATGATAATAGCTAATACTCTACATAGAAGATGAAACAAACTCTAATTGACAATGGTTTGATACCTAATGTGTGTAGTGAAAACCTTCTTGATAAGATTAGAATATAAAAAATCCAAATTCAACCAAACTCTTTATCTATTTGTGGGTTTGATAACATAGGGAAGAAATCACTTGGTATTATAACATTACTTGTGAGATTTGACAAAGTCACATTGAAAATTACTATCCATGTTATGTCTCATGATATTTCATATAATCCTCTTTTAGGTAGACCATGGATTCATGAAATGCAAGCAGTGCCTTCTACTCTTCATTGTAAAATCAACTATGTTTACAACAATAAAGTTTGCATAGTCCAAGTCAATCCTAAACCTAAAAGTTGTTGGCACGCTGAGAAAGATAAACAAAGTCGTTTGAAAACATTGACACCAACCATACAAGTGGAACCCATGCAAGAGAAAGAAAAGGAGAAGCGTATTGAAGAAGTTATGAATTTATTGGAAGATGATTGGGGTTCTTTAGATTACACACCTAGAGTCATGGGGTAATACAAGATCATAAACAAAGAGTTTGAAAAGGGAAGAGAAAAGTGGTAATTTTGACACAAAATTTGAGAGCAACCACTTAAAGCACTTTAGAAGAAGAAGAAAATTACACAACAAACTTTGATGAAGTTGATTATGTACAACCACCAAATCCAAAAGAATTGAAAATGAATTATGGTAGAGGTTATGAACTTATGAAACAACTTGGGTATAGTGGAAAGGATGTGTTTCGAGAGAACAAGGTATCTATGACCCTATAGAGCCTAACAAAGAAGAAATGACTAATGGTCTTGGTTATTGTCCCTCGAAACAAATAAACAATCTTTCAATAAATATCAACACTCTTACAAATGATTCTTCTAAGCCAACCTTAACCTTAACACATCCAGAACTGATAGATACTAGTGGTTGTGATTATAATACTTTAAAAGAGATGAAAGAAATAAATAAATATTCGTTTAATATAAATGTCATCATACAAAACACCAATAATTGGAGTTCATTATATTTTACATCTTCCTTTAAAGAAGAGTACAAAATATCACCATCTAAAGGGTCTTGTGTAAGTATGACACCTTGTACTATGAAAGAGATATGTTTGTCACAAAATAACGGAACATCTTCTACTATTGATGAAGAGGGTATCTTGTCGAGACTCCTCCTAGATTGTTTGCTATCTCTACCTCTAAAAAAAATAAAAAATTACAAGTTTTCATTTTGTTCATATCATATAGCTTATGGTCATTCTAATAATAAATGTAAGGCTTTGAGTAATAAAATTCAACATCTTAAGGATCCTAGCACTCTTCCTTATGTTGAAGCACCTAGTTGCTCTAACTAATATAGATTTCCAAGTTTTTCATCAATCACATCAGCTCACCAGTGTCTTGCACTAAGTGGGGGAAAGATAGTTAGGTAGCCTTGTCCTTGTATGCCACTTTTCATTGTGTCTTTTGGATAGTTGGCCGCCTTCCATATATATATAAGAGAAAGCTTTAGATGTGGCTGACATTCCTTAAGCTTGATCACATGTGATGTACTAATTTATCTTTAGTTGTTGCGTTTTGGGGGCAAACCCTTATCCATGATGTAGTTTCATTTGGGAATATATGACTTGGCATAGAGTTTTTTGAATAATCTCTCATGTCTTCTTCATTGGCTACTTTAAAGTAGATTGCTCACATCAGTGGTGTTAGCAATCACTTTAAAGTGGGGGCATACATTGACATTATCTTGTGGCATTTCTCATGTTGCATTGTATAATTTTATCTCTTATTGTGTTGTGTCCTTTTATGGGTGGTGTCATTGGGTTTGATTTATTTCAAGATTTTGATATTTCTTTGATTTTTCCTCTCTTTGAGACATGAGGTGTGATGGTGCCTAAGAAGAGACCATACATGAACTAAGCAAAGTCCCTTTGAACAAATCTTTACTTTCATGTTGTTCGTAAGGTCGAAGTTTCATTTTGTGGAACCTTATCAAAGTTATCATGAGGTATAGCTTTGGTATGGTGAGTAAATATGGTATTTGACCATAGGCATGCCTTTCCCATAACCACTTGCTCATATGTGTGTCAGCATATACCAGTCATGTACGTATGTGTCTCAACATTTTGGGGGTTCACCTAGTGGATATCGGATTCCACTATCTTGTGTGAGAATGCATTTTGTTTGCATAGTTGACATCGTGTTCCACTTGTAAACATTTTCTTGGAAAAACAACTGAGACCTGATCTATGTATCGAGATGGAAAAATAGTCGAGGCTTGATCCATCCCTTTTAATTTTTGTTTTTAATTTTTTTAATTTTTCTTTCTATTAGTTATTGTCATTGTATGTTTGTGTATATTATTGTTGCACTTGTGTTGGTTTGAAATAGGATCTTGGATCCTAGGGGCTTGACCACCTCCTTGATCTTTTTCATCCTATACCATTTACATTGGTACAACTGGACCCCTCTTGATGTGAATTTTTCTACTTTAGCATGATTTTTATGCAAGGTAATCCTCCTACTAAAGTGGGGGCTAAATGTAGTGTAGAAAAATGTATCCCTTTACATTTTAACACTTTTTTGGGCCACACCTGTCAAAAATTGTCTTATTTATGCCTTAATTGGTCCTATTTTACATCTACAAGCCTAATTAAATGCATTTTTCTAAGGATAATCCCAACATTTAACAAATGAAAAATCATAATTTAATGTTTGAAGTTATGTGTTCTAGATCTAGGGATTTGGGACTCATACACCCCTTTGGGCATATGAGTCCCACCTTGGTGTTAGGGTCTAATTTTAAATATTACATTAAACATAACACTTCTCGAAGTTTGTGTCCCAGGTTTAAGCCATTGGAACTTATAAGCCAAACTTGCAGTATGAGTCCTACATTAACTTGGACCTATTTTAATTAGAATTCTTGGTGAGATTTTATTATCCTAGATTTGATGTCTACTTGCAGTGTTGTAATTTTGACAAATTGGAAATAAACAAGTATAAATACAAGGTTATTTCACATAATTTCTTTGAGCAATTCAAGTATTCATGTATCCTAGCAATTTTGAGATCAAGCATTCTTAAGTAAAGTTTATGATCAAGAGGGAATTCAAGAGAAAATCATCAAGCCTTTGGAGCTACATTCAAGACTCAAGCATCATATCAAAGTCTTCATGCATCATGTGTTTTTGTAAGCTAACATTTGTGATGTAGGTTTCATGATTAAAGTGAGCATTCAAGATAAAGTTTCAAGAATTTAATCAAGATTCAAGATCCACATCAATTGAAGTCATTTCATACAAGTTTGCAACCTTTATTTCAAGGGTTTGGTTAGCTACAATATTGCATTTTTTCATTCATCATTCCTTCAGGATATTTCATTTCATTTCAAGGTTTAATTACCAAAACGGGGTTTGACCAAGGAAAATCCCTATTCCCTAACACCATAACATTTTCCCCTCTTGATGTGTGTTTACAAATCTAAGTGAATTGGAGCTTGAAGATCCTTTGAAGAAAAAGTTTCAAAAGTTGTCAAAGTTGTCAAGAAGTTGTCATCTTCACAAAAGCTCACCTACAGGCCATAATTCAAATGTTTGAACTTGAGGAATCAAAAAAGGCGACAACTACAAAATATCAAATGAACCCTAATACTAGCACTAAATCATCCCTTTGGGCATATGAGTCCCTGTATACCCTTTTTACTAGCTTTATGTAGATCCAGAATAGTCTTCAAAGTTCTGGATGCCATGGTTCAAATATGTTGTTAATATCAATTGTCTTCAGTAGTTGCAGATGTTGTTGTTCGTCAGTTGGTGTATCAAGATGAATCAAAATCGTCATCAGATGTGGATGGTCATATGTTCCGCTTACTCCATATCATTTACTGAATTTTTCCTTTCCTTTCAGCGCAATTTATCTCCCTTGCAGGAAGAGATTATCTCACAAAGTTTTGAAATTTGTTACTCTAACGTCACGTAGAAAAGGAAATGAACAAGTTCGAAGAAGGCGATGGCTTAACATCATAAATCAAACCCGAGAAAGAGACCTAGAGTACATGAACATCAAAAACACCAATTACAACAACTATTTGAGCCTCCTAAATCTCTTTATAACTTGTTACAACTATCCAAAATCGATATGATCTTCTATGCTCTTTTACGTTGGAAACTAATCGAATTACCACCTAAACCTGAAAAACATGAAAAAAAGACAAATTGATAAAACCAAACCATATTGTGCTTATCATAGATTCTTTGGACACCACACTGATGATTTTTGACCTTTAAAGAAAATATTGGAATTTTAGAGCCCTTTAAGTATCCATCATACCGACCTAAAGCATTCCCTTTTTGCGTATATATATGACCAGATGCCAGGATCCTAACATTCTCACTATTACATGTTATACATTCATTGTAAATCATTCTCTTTATTGCAAGGAGCTCATTCTTATCACTTATCTCGGCTCATCCTTGTCCTTCACTTAGTGGGGGCGGGGATTTAATTAAACCCTATGACCCCTTATATGTATTTGTGGTCCCTTTGCTGGATTTGGATTCACATGTTCCTTACTAGTATTTTTGCATTGTTTTTCTCTTTCATGTTTCTTTAGCTAGCAGTTACTTGCGAGCATAATGTGATTGGCCATGTTGTTGTATTTGATGTATCTCTCTCTATTTTTGTGCATTCCTATATATGTTTCTAAATTCTTCTAAATTTCATAAACATTTTATCTTTTTCATTTGTCTTGTGTTTTCCTTTTGGGGATAAAATAAGGCATCGAGACATATAGGTCTCTTCCATGTTGACTTGAATGATTTTTCCTTGTTTTCACTCTCTTTGTGCCATTATTCTAGTTCTATGAGTATTTGGGGAATGATGATAGTTCTACACTCTATGATAAAATTGTAGCAAAGATATATTGTCCTCGGATTCATAGATCCCTTCTATATTTTTGGGGGAAACCACTCCTTCCTTTTACATGACATAGCTCTATTTCAAGAACATATGACTTGGTATAAGGATTTTTGAGTGAACTATCATGTCTTGGGATGGAACATTGGATACTTTAAATCAGTCTCTCATAGAAATGGTGTTAACAACCACCTTAAGGTAGGGGCATACATCAATGAAATCTTTTGAAATTTAGCATATTCCATGGTGTGATGTTCTTTTTCTTGTGATGCATCATTTTCTTGATGGTGTCATTGGGTTTGGTGTGCTCCAAGAGTGTGATATTTCTAAGCCTACGATTTCTCTTAGTGACATGATGTGAAGCAAGTCATCCCATAAATGGAAATATTATATTCTTGACTTGTCCTCTCTTGGAGACATTAGGCACGATGTTCCCTATGAAGAAGACCTTACACAAACAAAGCAAGATCCCCTTGAAAACAAAAAACAAAAAAAAAAAATCTCTACACCTAATATTCATAAGCTTTTAGCATTGTGGTGCCTTATCCAAATTTTCAGGAGGATAACTTCCATATGGTATGGGAGCCTAATATAATTCTCTCATTTTTTGCCCTTTTGGGATAATCACATCGTGGACAGCGAGAGGTTCCACAACCCTAGAGTGAGTGCGTGCACATCGCTCACATAGTGGACATCAAGTTCTTCTTGTGAACACTTTCAAACAAATAATTGAGACGTGCTCCACATCGCATTGGATAGTCGAGGCTTGATCCTTCCCCTTTCTTGCACAAGCAGTCATGTTCCTTATCGTCTTGGGATGGTTAAAGCTTGATCATTTATTTTATTGGCCTTTGATAGTGTATGGTTGTGTATCATTTTCATTGTTGCAAACATAAGTGTCTTGAATGTCTACTTTAGTGTGAATTTTACATGGGGGAAAACTCTCACTAAAGTGGGGGAAAATGTAATAACAAAAAGAGTATCCCTTTTCGTTACTTAATTTGGGAATGAATAATTAATGATAAAATGGACTTAATGGTGCCTTATGTAGGGTGTTGTAAAATGTATTTTAACACTTTCACACTAATTTAGGGCTTTATTAATTAATTGAGGTTAGTTTGAGCTTAACTGTCCCCTTAAATTCAAATCCAAGCCTAATTTATGCAATTTTTTCAGGGATAAAGCCTAACACTCTTAAATGAAATTAAACAACACTTAATTTTTCAAGGAATGTGTCCTAGGCTAGTGACTTAGGACCCATTCACCACCTGGTGAATGGGTCCCCACTAGGTCCTAGAACCCGCTTTTGGCATGTTATTTCACATCCCGCAAAATGTGTTCTAGTTAGGTATGCTAGGACCCATTTGTCCTATGGAAAATGGGTCCTACTTAACTTAGGACACCCCATTGGAATGTGTTTTTAGTAGTATTTTAATGTTTTCAAACCCTAGGTTTGATGTCAACTTGTGTTATTTGAATTTCAGGATATAATCTTAAGTTATGTATAAATACAATGTTATTTAACATAGTTTCAGCTAACAAATTAAAGTTATCATAAGATTACTTTCACAATAGCATTCAAGAGCATTTAAAAGCCATTCAAGGGAAGATAATTAGAGTTTATTACAGCTGTCAAAGGTCATATCATGTGAAAGGCATAAAGCATCATGCATGTTGTTGAAAAAATATGTTGATGTAGCATTGGAGATCCAATTCAAGCATATTCAAGGTGTTTATCAAGTGTTATGATGAAGACCTACATTCATTGAGACTTCTTCATGCAAGATTATTGATTTGTACTCCAAGGTTCAATTGGGGATTGGTGAGTTGTAGCATCACTTTGTTCATTCGTCTTTCCTTTTATGCATTGTTTCAATTCAAGGTTTAACTACCAAAATGGGGTTTCACCAAGGAAAGCCCATATTCCCTAACACAACAAGATTTTTCTTCTCCTTTGATGTGTGATTGTAGGTTTTAGATTGAAGATTAAGTGGAGACCAAAACTTGTCTAAGTTGCAAAGTTGTAAAAGTTGTCATCTTTCTTGCAAGATCATGGAAAGTCTTCTACATAATTTATTTTCAAATTTCAGGAATTGAACACCTGGGATATGGGAGTGCAGACATTGAAGAACGAAACCCAAAAATTAATTTTCTATAACCCTAGTAGCGACCCATTTGTCACTAGACAAATGAGTCCCCAGTGAAGCCCGAAAAAGAACTTTTTGCAATAGGTACACATCATTTTACCATCTTAAAACTTTCCTTTTCACTTTTATATCAATTAAGTTTGTTTTTTGATGTTCTTTTATGCATAATTGAATGAAATAACTAGTGAAAATCATAGGTTCATCATCTTGTTAATTCATTTTGGTGAACCTATTCTCTTATGTTTCAATACCTAATTATTAATATTTTGGTTTTGCACCAAAATTATAATCCTTACATGTCAACATCAAAAATCATCTTTTTTTCAATTACAAACAAACAAGTTTATTAGAAAAACCCTCTTCAACAAATACAATGTGAAATGATGCAAACACATAACTAAAATCCTCTTAAAAAATTTATCAAATTGATATAGTATAATATATTAAGCTGTATTTTTTAAAATGAATATATAGATCCATATTTCATAAATAATAATTTCAAAAATGTTATTTCTTATAAATATGAATAATCTATTCAATATATATAATTTAGTACCTGAGAATCAAATAAGATATGTACAGCCAGCATCGAATCTTCAAAATATGCATCGAATATCAGTACTAGAACTGGAAAGCGGGATAAAATTGGGTGATTTCCACGTATATATGAGCCTGACAGGAACGTTCTATATCTCAATATAGGTTTAGAATCCATCAGATCTATCATCATCTCTCTACTTCAAACGTACATTTCTTGAAGACAAAGCAACTTACAAATTGCCATGCACATTCGTTAGTGGAATCACCGACAGGTTTAGTTACTCTCATGGTCGGTCGATTTTTCCTCTTAACATAATATAATAGTGCCACACCTTGACATTTCTTCCATTCTTATTTAAATTCACCTCACATAGCGAATTCAACGGTATTATTTGTGTGTGGTGTAAATCCATGTTTATTAGTTCTTACAAAGTAAGCAAAAGAATGTAAAAAAGGTTGGGTTGAACGTTAGAGATGGAATGTTTCAATGTACGAAGATAATATCAACATATCCTTTCTTATCCGTTCTTTGCAAATGTCAAACATGTCTTTCTGCAACATCACTATTCGATTCTCAAACTCCTATGTAAACAGGCGCAGCGCTATAATCCAAATGGGATTCGAGACATTGATCGTTCTTCTTTTTACAGATATAACTTTGAGTTCGTAAATTGATTTTAAACAGATATTACAGTCGACTATAAACTTAATAAGCGCTACAATTCTCCAACCAAGTTTATGTCCTTGCGAACGTGGCAAAGCCTTTAAACAATTCCTCCATTAAATGAGATTACTCTATATTAAATTTAATAAAATTTGTTAGATTTAAATAAACCTTGATTATATTGTTTAGTTTTTATGTTGGAGATCAAGATATCTGTTTCCATCAAGTCATTTTAAGGTGGTAAGAGGTGTTTAATGGGCACCTTAGTACTTCATTTATACATGGATTGATGTAACAAGAATGTGGATAAATATAGACAGAGTTTGCATAACATGTATCGTTACAATAGTGTGTTGTAGAATCATGTACAAAGTTTTGATCATTTTAAAAATCATCTTTATTTAAATAACCAGATAAATAAAATCTTAATTTATAATGAAATTCAAAAAAATACAAACTAAAATATTTAAAGTTGAGTCAAGCAAATCTTAGAGTAGCAAATATAACAAGCAATTGTATACATACATCATAAAACTATGGAATCCGCATAAAGCTAAGATGGTTCAAAATAAATTTAGTGGGTCTTGAGTTCCCTATGTTTAAGCATGTTTTGATGAAAAAGATTTGTATCTAATATATAATTTTAATGTTCATAGTATTACGTCAAGATCAATTAGATAACCATAAAGATGATATAAGAATACACACAAAAAACTAGATTTTGATTTGAATATTAAAAAGTATTATGTTCACAAATTAATTGGACTTAAGCTAGTCATGGCATGCTAACTTGAGCATAAAGTATTCAAATTTCAATGCTAGGGTGATTTATACGATAAAAATACCTAGATTGTTGAGATGTCTAGAAGGACATCATATGATCACTCACAAGTATCATTAGGCATCTTGAGTAATCATAGAATTAGCATTTTCATATATAAGAAAACATGCATAAGCATGTTTTATTATAATTGGTGTGTCTTGAATCTATTGCAAAAATTATAAAATCAATAAACATGTTTTGAATGTCATCAAAATAACACATAAAATACCCCACTTGATAGTAGCTGCTACAAGTGGCTGTTATAAATATTTCATCTATACACAAAAATAGGATAAGTTCTTAAGGATGAAACAAGGTTTAGGGTTAAATCATTCTATTTTAAGGGCCATGGATGGCTAAAAACTTAAAAATCAAGCTTTCTCATGTAAAATTGAACGTTTGGCATAAAATACTTTATTTTCTAGTGTAATGGATAATGGCTATTGAAGATTTAAAATGGAATCATAAGAAGGATAATATTGCAATTGTTATGAATATTTAATCCTTACCATCCATATAGATAAGAACCCCTTTCACTCTTTTCAAATGTTTGTACATTTTTTAATCTTTATGTAGACTCACCATTTTTTTCCATGAGATATTATTTGTTTCATTAGTTCGTCTTATTACATATTATAAGATTTACCAAGAACAATAAGTTGAAATTGATCACAAAATGAAGTAAATAACATTAGGAATGATTACAAAGTTATAGGTTTATGATGCACTTTTCAAGAATGACAAGTGTCCTAGTAAACCTAAGTTATCAAAAGACCAACTCAACTTAGAGGTGTAGTGGTGTCAAAGTAACTCACTTGATGAGGGAGATGTGGTACAGGTCTAACTCTCATCAATCAAGGAGTGATGACACACAGTTTCCTAATATTCCTAATTAACTTAAGTAAATAATACTATTTACCTAAGTAAACTTAACTAAGGTGTAATATTAATAATTACACCAATACCCCCCCTTAAGCACAACTTAGGTGGGCACAAAAAACAATGGAAATTTGAGTCCCAGCAACAAGTCCTAATAAGGTACTCATTAACAATGCAAACTCTCAAATAAAGTGCAGAAAGATAGAAAACCCAATGGGAAAAGAATATCCTCCTAAACGAGAGTAATAACAAACATTTTACAAAATAATAGAAGTAATACAATAGATCTTGCAATCAATTAGAGAACATGTCCTTTTGATTTCTCTTTTTCCTTTTTAGTTTCTGTAGATGATGAAGATCCAGAATTTACAATTTTACTTTCCTCAATGATATGAGTAAGATTGTTTATTCGTTTCCTCATACAGTCAAGTGCATTATGCCCCAATTTCTTACAAAAGGAACACTTGACATATTTCTTAGTATTTTCCTCCTTCTGTGATTTTCTCACTTGTATTTCCTTATCTTTTTTTTCTTCATTTTTGGGTGATCGCACAATACTGGTTTACAATTTTTGGCTAAACTAGACACTCAACTGATTTTTTCTAACTAAATCTTCACTTTTGGGCACCTATAGCGGCTAAACCATGATGAATTTGAAGATGATGAAAACTAGTGATTTGTGACATTTTTTCTATAGATTCTAAATATATATTTTTAAAAAAAATTGGAATTAGATTGCACTTATTTTT
>VDFB02380624.1:0-21161 GCA_007258455.2 Sequoia sempervirens
TATGGAACACGCTTCATGTGTTCTTTTTCTTCTTCTGTTTTAGTACACATAGCTGAGGATAACTTAAAATGATCAGCCAAAGGAGTACTCACGGATTTGGCATTCTTCATATTGAATCTATCTAAGATTTTTAGAATATACTTTTCTTGAGATAATCTAAGTTCTCTCTTTTTCCTATCCCTGATTATATTCATCCCAAGAATCCTCTTTGCTTCCCCTAAATCTTTCATGGAAAATCTTTGAGATAAATGTTGTTTTAACTCACGGACTATCCTCACACTATTTCCAACAACCAACATATCATCAACATAAAGTAATAAAATGACAAACTCACCATTGGGAAGCTTCTTGTAATAAACACACGGGTCTGATTCAAAACGAATGAATTGTTACTGAGTCATGAAGCTGTCAAATTTTAAATACCACTGTCTGGGGGCTTGCTTGAGCCCATACAAACTTTGCTTCAATCTACAATATAAATGTTGTTGACCTAGTTTTGTAAAACCTTCAGGCTGCTCCATGTATAATTCCTCTTCAACATCTCCATGAAGAAAAATAGCTTTGACATCTAATTGCTCAAGTTCAAGATCCCAAATAGCTATCAATCCTAATACTACTCGAATAGTGGTCATTCTCACAACTGGTGAAAATATCTCATTGAAATCAATTCCTTTTTCTTGAGCAAAACCTTTGACAACTAATCAAGCCCTATAACGTTGACGACCTCCCTCTTCCTCTTTCACATGATACACCCATTTATTCTTTAGAGGTTTCTGATTTGGCAAAAGAGGAACCAAATCCCAAGTGTCATTTTCTCGCAAAGATTTCATTTCTTCATTCATTGTCTCCATCCATTTGACCGCATTTGCATCTTTGCAAGCTTGTTTGAATGTCGTCGGCTCTGCCTCACCACAAAGCAATAATTCATAATCATAATTGTCAAAAGAAAATAACTCAAAATCATCATACTTTTGTGGTAACTTTCTCTTCTGAGTTGATCTCCGTAATCGAGGACCAATTTCTAATTGTAAAACACCCTATTGCTCTAGATTTTCCTAAGTACTCTGTAAATTATCTCTCGTGCCTTGTTTTGCTATACTCCTTTGTACGTTGCTCTGTTCTTGTATATTTTCTCCTAAGATATGCTTATCAAGGCGCTGCCCCTGAGGATGTATTAAGGATGACATTGTGTGAGGATGCAAATTAATTGGTGAAAGCAGCGATTTAGAGAATAAAGGTTGTGTTTGAATTACCAAGGGTTGCATAGACCTTTGTATTGGTTGTGCATTGGTTTGTAGTGGCAGCGAATGGCTTACTAAAGGTTGTGCTTTGATCATAGAGGGCAGTGAATTTCTTAGTGAAGGCTGCCAATTATTTAGTAAAGGTTGTGTAACACTTAAGGAGGGCAGAAAATTGTTTAAGGAAGACATATTTATAGTTGAAGGCAGTGACTGGTCATTGAAAGGCACCGCATGGTTAAGAGGCTGTGTATGGATTAAAGAGGGCAGTGTATGAGTTGGTGAAGGTTGTGAATCACAACGTTTGAGGAAACAGGTGTGGTTGTGAAGTATGTGAAGGCAACACAGGTAATATGCTTGAGGGTTGCATAGGATGCACAGTATTAAAATAAAACAAAGACTCTGTGTAAACTTGTGAGGACGTGTTAGTAGGCAGAGAACAAACAATTTGTTGCAGGGTAGACACAAATGAAGGAGGCTGCGAATAAACAGGGGCTCCAATGTTTGAAGAAATTACTAAAGGCTGGGAGAATGAAACTGAAGTTTTCTTGACACGACCATTGTCAAATAGATCAACATCAAAATATTCATTAGATGATTTATCTAGAGGCTGCAAACCTGAGAATTTTTTCTCATTGAAGACAACATCCTAACTGCGAACAATCTTTTTAGCAACAAAATCCCACAACCTAAAACCAAATTGGTCTTCTCCATAGCCCAGTAAAATGCACCTCTTAGATTTGAAATCAAGCTTCGTTCGTTGTTCTTTGGGAATATGCACGAATGCTTCATAGCCAAACACCCACAAATGATGATATGAAATTATCTTCCCAAGCCATCTCTCCTCATGAATGTCAAAATCCAAACAAGATGACGGGGCACGGTTGATCAAATATACTGCAGTGTTGCAGCCTTGGCCCAAAACTCTTTTCCCAAACCGGCATTGGAGATCATGCATCGATCTCTTTCTAGAATTGTCCGATCAACAGCTTAGTTGCACCATTTTCTTGAGGGGTGAATGGGACCACCTTTATTCTACGAATTCCATTGTCTGCACAGAAATTATCAAACTCTGAGGAGCAAAAATCTCCTCCATTATCAGTTTTCAGACATTTAATTTTATGCCCGATTTGATTTTCGACAAGAGCTTTGAAAATTTAAAATTAAAAAAAAACTTATGATTTCTTATTTAACATGTAAATCCAAACTTTCCGAGTATAATCATCAAGAAATGTGACAAAGTAATTTGCACCACCAAATGAAGTTACCTCAATGGGACCAAAAATGTCTGAATGCACAAGTGCCAAAGGAGTAGTTTTCTAATCATGGCATGTCCTCAAGAAGCTGGCCCGACTTTGTTTGCCATAAAGGCAATGCTCGCAAAACTGTAAATCTACCGATTGCAAGCTGAGAAGTTGATCTCGTTGAAGTATTACTTCAATCCCTTTCTTGCTCATGTGACCGAGCCTCTTATGCCAAATTTTTGAATTGATGTCCATGACTGTCATGGTAGCTCCCACTTCACCATGGCATTTTAAAATATAAAGATTACCCAACTTCTTTCCCCTTGCAAGCACTAAAACCCCCTTGGTTACTTGACAATTTTCTAAAGAAAATTTAACATTACACCTAGAAGCAATTAACTAACTTACAAAAATTAAATTCCTTTTCAATAAAGGAACATATCTCACATCCTTTAAAAGCCAACGATTTCCATTTTTCAAATGCATAATTATATCACCCTTACCAACAATTTCACATTCCTTATTGTCACCAAGAAAAACCTTACCAAAAGCACCTTCTTGAAAATTTGTAAAAGCTTTCCTGCACGAAGTAACATGGAAAGAAGCTCCAGAATCAAGTACCCAAGAGTCTGCAGTCATGTCTCCGGCAGCCAAGATTAAAACTCCATCGTCTTTTCCAACTGTAGTGTTTGTTTCATTGTTTTTGACTTTGTCCTATGCCCGTTTATAATTCCAACAATTTTTCTTTGTGTGGCCCGGTTTGCCACAAAACCAACAAGCACCTCTCCTTCCTCTTGACTGGGATCTATGTGTAGATTTTGATCTTCTTCTATTATTATATTTGCCTCTTTCTTTACTTCTACCTCTATTACCAATACTTACAACAGTTAATGCCTCACCAAATGAGGGTTCTTGATTTTTCCTCCGCATATCTTCACTCGGAAGAGTGGTTGCAACATCATCGAATTTCAGCTTTCCTTTGGCAACCACCGAGGTTCTCACTGCCATCACAACACCTTCCTAGCTATTTGGTAAAGAACATAGTTATAAAATAGCTTTGATTTCATCATCCAAATTAATGCCTACAGAAATCAGTTGGGTGACTAATGTATTACATTCATTCAAATGATTGGACATAACCCCTCCTTCTCTCATTTTTAAATTGTACAACTTTTTCATAATAAATACCTTATTGGAGGCAGATGCCATCTCATACATTGAAGACAATTTGTGCCACAACTCCTATGTAGTCTTCTCTGTAGAGACATTAAATATAACATTGTTGGACAGCAGGAAAATTGTAGCTCTTGCTTTTTTGTCCAGCTTCTCCCATTCTTCATTAGATAGAGATCCTTGCCCTTTGGCTTTGCCAGCCAATGCATTCAAAAGGTCTTGTTTGACAAGTAGGGATTCCATTTGCACTTTCCAAAGGCCAAAATTTTGTCCTGCAAACTTTTCTATTTTCCACTTATCTGCTTGCCCCATTAATGCTTGGTTTCTTTACAATTTCACGCACAAAATTCTCCAACCTGCTCTAATACCAATTGTTGAATATAATTGCAAAATCAAAATGAAAAATAAATTACGAAAATAAAAGATTAAAAAATCAATCACAAAATATGAACGCGATTTTAATAGGTGGTTCACCATCAATTGATAGCTACGTCCACACTCGGGGAATATCTCTCTTTATTATCGGGTTCTGAGTTAGAAATTACATTCCATTTGGCCGGCTTGAGTATAAATGGAGTCTCCAACCAATTAATAGAAAAAATCCATTGAAATAGACAACTTTTAAATTGAGACACATGCCAATAGAGAGTTAAGCAAAGAAAGAAGCTATTTGAATTATGAAGGAAGCTTATGCTAATTTGGGCTTCTTTGAACCTTGGAGTTAGCTTCCCATACTAAGAATTTAAAGACACGGTAACTTTTTAAGTGAATACAACTAGAGATAATATGATGACCAAGCTTAAATGGTAGCAATGTAGAATAAGATCGATACCTGTATGCTACAATCACCTATATTCAAATTGAATCCAAGAAGTCATATCAGATAACGGCTTCAAGAGAGATATTGCCACTTCTTCCTTTCATTGTCCTTTGAAATTCCTTAATAATCTTATAACCATCCGACATATAGACCATTAATTGAAATTCATTAAATAATCGACATTCAAAGGTAGACTAGGCCACGTATTTTCCAATGTCCACGTTAATCACCTTGAATAAATGCAACAATTCAGTTTCTCAAGCCTCCTTGTATCAAACTACCCAAAATAATAGATGTCGACCCTTTTAAAAGAACAATTATCACCGCTAAGGCATTTAGAAGGTGACATTACAATTTTTAATATTTCCAAATTCGAATGAAATCTGTATGAGCTTCTAATTGGCACGATGACTTATAAGATAATTGTGATTCTTTTCCTTAATCTATATGACGAATTCAATGGATCTGACACTTAAATCAATTTACAAATCTTATTATTCCTCTGATACCTTGTTTGTAGAGGGATAGCGACTTACAATCAATAATATTCTAGAAAGCTTTACGAAATTGAGGAAATCGTTCTCCTTATTTAAAGACAGCTTCAAGGAAGCGTTACAGTTCTTTTATATATTTATCTCCACTTGATGAGGATCCGCAGCTTACAAAAACTGAAGCATTTGAAACATAGGTCATAATACCATCTTGTTTGCCTGACACTCTCCAGACTTCTTGCACAATTTTCCCGAGTGTCCTTTCAGTTGTACGTAGCTTCCAAGATTGACGTTTTCTTCATTTGATGCCATCTATTGCTCCATTCTTTCTCCCACGATTCAAAAGGGTTTTTCGAACTTCAGGAGCTTGTGATTATTTAAGCAGCTAATTAAGGATATCTACCATGTATGAGTTTGGAAATCTGGTGGCACAACTAAAATCACAATTCCCACCCCTGAATAAAGATACAAACTCCTTTGCAATTCTTTCAAGCATAACACCAATCAGAGAAGAGACGAAACCTTCAACATGTGCCACACTTCAATTTTTTCTTAGCTCCATTCATTGACAAGATATATGATTTAGCTTGAGATCACAAACGCTTTATTATTCATACATAATCACCAAATTTTAGAATTTTCAAAGATATGGAAATGAATATTATCATTGGAACTAAAATCAACTGCTTACAAAAGATTTATATTATTATTCATCACCATATTCTAGAAATAAAAATTTGAAATTCAACAGCTTGATATCCGACTAAAATAATGAAATTTGTCTTTATAAAGACTTCACAAATGTCATCAAACTCCAATCGTTTAAGATAGGGCGAGAAAACTGAATGTCTTCTCCAGCTATCAGCAAGGGTAGATCTTTCACTGCCAAAGCCAATCTTCTTTCAAAGGTCTCCCTACCATAGAAAGGTTGTGAACTACGTTCACCAACAAGAACTTGTTCTCAAAAATTTCAAAAACCAACCTAGTTGCAAATTGCTCTCTTGCAATCTTTTATTCTTTCCATTTCGTAACTCCTTGTGTCTCCTTGAATTATCATTCTTTTCTTTTTTCCACTTTATATTTTAATTATTTTGAGAATTCACTTTTAAAAAGTAAATTAATTTATTTATCTTTTCTAGCTTAAGTTACTTTTGCTTACTTAAATAATTAATTTAAGTTGTCTTTTTTAATTTAGCCTTTTTTGTGAACATTAAATTAATCATTCAATTACAATGCTGACTTATAAATTGAGAACATTATAGTCTGTCCTCAAATATTGCTTGTCCTTGAGCAATGTCAACACAACCACGAAACAACCTAAACCTACTATGATTCCAAGATCCCAAATCAATCTTCTGAAGGAATCACCACGTTTCCGCTGCACCACTCTGATAAAAACAATCAACCCTTCATACCATATCTGAGCTTTCCCTTCCTATAACTCCACAAAACAATCACCCTGTGATCCGAAAATGCAATAGCTCTAAAATTTAAAATCTGCACCATGAAAATTCACCTACCAAGGTATCTCAATGAGATACACATTTGCAATACCACTGCCTGACATGATCTTGGGCTGTTGAACAAACACTCTGATCAATATGAGAGAAAGGTTATCCTCTACAACCACAACAAAATTCCATGAATGATGCAAAGAAAGTTTTGATAAGTTGTTGATTAGACAAAAGATAACAGAAGCAACTTTGAGAAATGTTGTCCCAGAAACATTTATTTTAATACCAACTAATAGCATCTCAAGAAGATTCAATTTCCAAATGCCAAAATAGCTTCCATGAGCACACTAAGTTACCCATAAAAATAAAAACATCAATACAACATTTGAAAAAACATAAATCAACAACTTAGATGAATTGTCATAAACATCACTCAACAATGCATAGTCAAGAAACAATTGGATCATATCAGAAAATTTCTCCACACTTTGTTGCCACAATGTCTGCAAATACTGAAAATTGATTGAATCGTTAACCACATTTGAAAAATTCAAAATTGCAATGCCGGAGCAACAACTGTAATAAAGAAAACTTCTTGTATGCAATGGGTTTGTGAGCCAAAATTTGATTGAAAAAACTTCCCCAATGATAAATTTATCAGCATTATTAAACTCCCACTAATACATACTCCACTTATTGATTGAAAATAAAGGCTAAACCATTTGAATGCAAGTAGCAAAAAAAATGTGTTGGCTGATTGGGAAGCAGACAACAACTTCATCTCTGCAATTTTTTCTAAATCCCATCCATAAAATAGAGTCTTGAGTTTTACTTGGATCTCATATCTTGTATTCATCACCAATCAAAGCAATAGAATTAGAAATGGTTTCATTCTCCAATACAGAAAGTGGATTATCAAAAATGGAATTTGCTTCCTACTCAAAAAGAGGATTATCAATGAACTGAAAAGAGTTCATATTCACTTGACCCACTTGTTGTTCCAAATCTCTACTTTTCAACTTGGAAGATTGCTCTATGTCAAAATCAATATAAGGCCCATCAAACTCATCTAGTGCTTGCTAATTTTTTCCAACACCATTCCCAATTTCTTGCTCCTTAATCTGATTTGCAACAACTAACTGAAAATTTACTTCATGTAATAATATTTCTAATTTCTCTTCAATATCATGGCTCCAATAGCAACTACATCCTCATGGCACAATTCATATTCTGAAGTTTGAACAACGCTAAACTCAAAAGAATTTTCTTCCACGGTTATAATTTATTTTTTTCTCCTCATCAACCATGTAAGGTTTCAGTTTTTCTCACATTGTTCTAGCACATGTTTGGCCAACTCATAAGCAGCTGAAGAAGTGACATGTTCTTGCTTCATAACAAACAATAACAAAGTTATGACAAGCTGAAAAATAACATCACTTTCATTGATAGTTTGAACCATAATAGTTTGTATGGTTGTCATAATATCATCATTATGTTCTTCTTTGATTGTAGCAAGGAAATAGAGAAACATTTGGTGAATCAATTCATTCAATTCAACGTCTAGCATAAGGTTACTCAATCTGATATTTGCTAAGATTTTGATTATTGCAACCCTTCTAGGAAAATGAAGACTTTTGACATCACCCAAGTCTTGAAATCTATCCACTATAAATTGTAATACCTCTTTCATTTTAGCATCATCATAAGAAACTTTAGGTGCCAATATCCTTAAGACCTCACTCAAATAGATAATAACCAAAATTGTTACCGCATCATCGGTATGTCTCAACCACTTGTGTTGACCCAAAGAAGTCACTATTGGAACAATAATTATCTGCAACAAATCTAAGGGTGACTGCTCAACAAGGATCAAACACTCTTCTACTCTTTTCAACATGTACAAAGCATCATTCCTTGATTGGAATAAGCTATTGAGCTTACTACCTGGTTCATAGAGTAATATGGCCAACCATTTTCTCTCTTCAGTTGTCATGCTACCAACTGAAATTTAGAACTTTGAACTACCCAGCAAGATTGTAGGAGTTTTCTGGGCTCTGATACCAATGTAATTATCTACCCTAAATTGGCATATAATTTATTATTTACTCAATCGACAGAATAGACATTTCGTCAAACATTTAATATAAGCTAAACTAAATTTGTTAAATGTTAGCTTGATGGATAAGAACAACACTAATATAACATTTACAATTCCATTAACTCAACTCAACATAGTATTGCCATTTCACATCCAATATAAATATGCTTCAAAATTTACTCAAAATCGGTCACAATAAATCTATCATTAAATATCTCAATTGCATGGAAATACACAAGTAAAATTTACTTAACAAATAACTATTGGCTTATATCCAAAGGTGACTTGTGATTTGAGTGTGGTGTTGAGTATTCCTAGCTGTTGTGTGGCACTTTTGGAGAGTAGGCAATGTAACAAGTGATATTCCCTTGAAAATTTGACTCCCTAATGTAATGAGAGGGCGGCAAAAATATAAACACTCCCTATATAGGAGCACGATTCTTCTGTCTAACTTGCTAGAATTACCAATTACCACTGCTTATCAAAAGGGATGTGATAATGACTTCGCCCAATTGTCTCTATGAATTCCATCGATCAAGAAGCCACACTATAGTCTTTAACATACCCAAACCTTCCCTTACGGTTTAACATCCAATGATATATATGCCACGATCTCCTCCAAATAAAGGCGCTTTGATAAAGGATGGCAGTGGGAGTAAGGCAATCAAATGACATGGCTTCCCCACACTAAAATTTAAAGACACGGCTAACTTTTAAGTCGACCAACAAGACAATACGACAGCCAAGATTAAATGGTAGCAATGTAGAATAAGATTGATACCTGTATGCTACAATCACCTATATTCAAATCAACTCCAAGAAGATTCATATTAGATAACGGCTTCAAGAGAGATATTGCCACGTCTTCCTTTCATTGTCCTTCAAAATTCCTTAATAATCTTATAACCATCCGACATACAGACCATTAATTGAAATTCATTAAATAATCAACATTCAAAGGTAGATTGGGCCACATATTTTCCAATGTCCACGTTAATCACCTTGAATGAATGCAACGATTCAGTTTCTCAAGCATCCTTGTATCGGACTACCCAGAATAATAGATTTCTGAAACACAGGTCACAATACCATCTTGTTTTCCCGACACTCTCTAGACTTCTTGCAAAATTTTCCTGAGTGTCCTCTTTCAGCTGTACGTAGCTTCCAAGATTAGTTTCCAAGAGTGACGTTTTCTTCATTTGATGCCATCTATTGCTCCAGTCTTTCTCCCACGATTCAAAAGGTCTTTTCGAACTTCAAGAGTTTGTGATTATTTAAGCAGCTAATTAAGGATATCCACCATGTATGAGTTTGGAAATCTATTGGCACAATTAAAATCACGATTTCCACCTCTGAATAAAGATACAAACTCCTTTGCAATTCTTTCAGGCATAACACCAATTAGAGAAGAGACGAAACCTTCAACATGTGCCACGCTTCATTTTTTTCTTCTTAGCTCCATTCATTGACAAGATATATGATTTAGCTTGAGATCACAAACGCTTTATTATTCATACACAATCACCAAATTTTAAAATTTTCAAAGATACGGAAATGAATATTATCACTGGAACTAAAATTAGCTGCTTACAAAAGATTTATATTATTATTCATCACTATATTTTGGAAATAAAAATAAAAAATTCAACACCTTAATATCCAACTAAAATAATGAAATTTTCCTTTACAAAGACTTCGCAAATTTCATCAAACTCCAATCGTTTAAGCTCGAGCGAACTGAATGTCTTCTCCAGCTATGAGCTAGGGTAGATCTTTCATTGTCGAAGCCAATCTTCTTTCAGAGGTCTCCCCACCTCAAAAAGGTTGTGAACTACGTTCACCAACAAGAACATGTTCTCCAAAATTCCAAAAACCAACCTAGTTGAAACTGCTCTCCTGCAATATTTTATTCTTTCTTTTTCGTAACTCCTTGTGTCTCCTTGAATTCTCATTCTTTTCTTTTTTCGACTTTATATTTCAATTCTTTTGAGAATTCACTTTTAAAAAGTAACTTAATTAATTTATTTAACTTTTCTAACTTAAGTTACTTTTTCTCACTTAAATAATTAATTTAAGTTTTCTCTTTTAATTTAGCATTTTTCGACAACATTAAATTAATTATTTAATTGCAATGTTGACTTATAAATTTGGGACATTATAGAACCATTGATAAATTGTAGCTACAAGAGTTGGTGACTTGTAGTAAAAATACTATGAACCTGCAATGAAGGGAGTGACATCTAAAGTTGAGTTAACTAAGAACCTTTTGGACATTTAAGACATTCCACCAACTATTGGGGGACTTTTCTATGAGGTTGTGGACTCTTCTGCTTGTTACCAACGCCTCAACCATTTGCCTATGCATGCCAGTGAGACTAGATTCTTCATCTTTGATAGTAGAACAAATTGGGACTATTTCTAAAATTTTCATATCTTTACTACATAATATCCTCTTTCTACTTTGAAGGAATGAATTGATAAATAGTATCTAGAGTCCTTGCTATTTAGAGTTAATTTTATTATATATTTCATAACTCTAGAGACTGAAGTAACTATAATATTTCCTTCGACAATTGTAGTTTCTCTTTGGAATAGCAAACAAGTACAAATCTCTTATTTGAATCATTGAATCAATTGTGCATGAAGAATTGAGTAGATAATTATTTTGTGAAGAGAGTGTTGATACCCAAGCAAGGGCCCACTAGAGGTATGCTACTACTTTGCTATTAAGATTAGTAATTAGTGTTTTCTCAGTCTGCATTAGATTAACAATTGATAAAAGTTATAACATGTACTTATAGTTGATCAACATTCATTAATGTGTAGATATAATACTCACCCACAAAAATAACTTGTAGCAATAGTTGTTATTTAGTGAATGAATATTTTGTATGTTTTCTTAAAATAGGTTCCCTTTCAATTTTGTAAAATTAATTATTCTACTAAACTTCATAGGAACCCCTAGAACTTTTTTAGTCACACAAACATTGATAACAACATCATCTCAAGAAACACATCCGTAGTTGACATTTAAATGCAAAATCTTATTGCTAATGGTTATTTGATAAAGAATGACCCAATCCATCAAGTAGTAGTGCATGACTTAGTTGTTGAACACCCAGAATACTAAGGGGGGGTGAATCAGTATTCTATTAAGCCATTTAGTCATAATCCAACCAATTATCATAACATATCTAATTGTAGTAATGAATAAGTACATGAGGAAATCACAACACCACATAACACATGAACACAAGGATTTTTATGTGGAAAAACCAAAAAGGGAAAAACCCGTGGTGAGGATTAGATCACAATATATTATATAGTCAGTTATAAGATATTACAGGGTTCACTGCCATGACTCATTGTTCTTATAAGGCTCACAATTTGAAATAGGTACAAAAAAAGAGGCTACACAACCAAAATGTGAATTAATGTAAGATGCACCTTCCTTGTGTTGAATTTAGTTCCAGTAAAGTTTTGAATACCAAATATTGCCCTACTCAGTAGTTGCTCAACATACACAAAAATTCTTCCCTTACACTGATCTCACACATACAAATTCACAAGTTCGCACAACATCAGATTTCACACATACCACCTTATCCTTCACTTTCACACACACCATGGAACCCAATACTATTCCACATATATATACACTATTACATCTACATACATCAATTAGGTCAGCCTAATTAGATGAAGCCCAATTTCAATTCAAAAAAAACTTTATTGGCTTCATACATGAAAACAAAATTTATTTGCGCTAAAAGAAAAATGTGCAAAACTTGAATTTAGGTTGGCACATATCTTAAATATATCCCTTTAACATCCATGATACATATTAATCTTCATAGCACAACTTCAAGTATTAGGTCGGCGAAGGATTGGACCTAACCACAAAATGAGTCGATCTAACCAACATCAATCATCCATATGTTCATATAAGCATGCACCATCTGGAATATATGTAGTACTGAAACCTATAAATCATCTCCCAAAATTATATTATGAATCCAAATACCAAAGGAATGCAAACTAGATAACTCATATCATCTTGTATTGTATAAGCCAAAATGTAGCTTACCGAACTTCTATCATTTGTAACTTTCAGCTTGATTGACCAAAATCACTGAAATATTGAGCATTGATGTATTTAGCAGTCCTACACAACATACTATAACTGCATAAGCTGATCTTATAACATGAGTGAATCAAGACCAATTTACCAGATGGAGATGTCACCAAACTGTTTATCGAAATAAACAAAACTGTCAACAAGAAATGTTGGCATCAATGAAAACACATCAATGGGTTCCTTCTTCATTCTTTCAACAATCTCTCCCTTTTTCATTGATGGAAACATGTTCCAAAAATAAATCTAAAAAATTCAACTCCAAACCTTCAAATATACACCAAAACTTCTTCCCCAAACACAATATCTAAACTTCTCTAGACTTCTCCAAACTTTTTCAACTTCTCCAACTTCTCCCCCTTTGACATCAAGGACAAAGGGTGTCCCAGAGAGACACATGTACATAAAGAAAACTAAAATGAAATGACTGGATCCCCCTTAGGGAGTTATCCTCAGAATTACATATGATCATATGTACATGAAAGAAAAACTAAAAGCAGCTGAAAATAATATAGAAGGTAAAATATGTTCACCTAGAGGAGGAATCACCTTCAAGTTACTTGAGAATGGCTTCCCAAGTGGATTTCCCTTCATCTCCAATCTTCTTAGTTGTAACAAGCACCTTATGCATCGATTCCAACTCCACCGTATTCTCCTCTCCCTCTTCCGAGTAGTCGAATTAGGATTTATCTTGTCAAGTTTTTCAGCTTCAACGAGAGCAATTTCTATAGGTATATGCTTGCACTTTAGTAGGTCTTCAAGCTTTCCAAATCACCTTATAACATCCTCTTTCTATCTTTGCAGGGTGAAAAAATTGATTTGCAAGTCTAAAATGGCAATCCAAGAGGCATAGTTTTTTCCTTTTGTAAGGTCATAGATTCTGGAGGCATTAGTTAATTGTGACTCTATTGAATCCATTAGGTCCTTAATGCAAAGTGAGTGGCCTCCGACCATCTTATGCAATACAAGAATAATGTTTGAGCCTTGTCTTCACATTCCTTTACTTCCAAACATTTCATCACCTTGCTATGTGCAATTGCACATCTGTCCTGAATCTCGAGTAATCTTTTCTTCACAATCCTTGACTTTGCTTCTTTTACAGCCCGCTCCTTTAACCTAGAGGTATATTCCCTAAATGAATCAACCAGAAATTTCAAATTCTCAATAGGTGTTAGAGAATCATCAACAATGGTACTAGGGATTTCATCTTGTAAGAATTTAATGGCATCATTGATTAGTTCAGTCCCCTTTTGATGGGTTTCTATAATTTCCTTTCTCTCAGAGGCAATAAAATTATCTCCAATCTCCATTCTCTAAATAGGTTTGATCTTATTCAAATCAGCATAGCCTTGTTGTGATGGGAGTTGAACCAACTGGGGAGGAATGGCCAGTTGAATCCTTATTTGTCTAGTCAAACAAACCTTGAGAGTGTTGCTGGAGGATTCTCTGAGTGACTTTGTTCGCTCTGAGGTCTTTTGGGATTCTTCATTTTTTCAACCATGGATTCTTCTTTGTTCTCTTCTTTCTCTTCTTCTTCTTCTTCTTCTTCTTCTTCTTCTTCTTCTTCTTCTTCTTTTCTAGAGGTTTTTTCCTTTTGCATTTCTTTATTTTCATCCTCCTTTTTATCTTCATCATCCTTCTTATCATTGTTCTTTTCATCTTTACCTTCTTCTTCTTCTCCATTTTTATTTTCTTCACCGTCATTTTTGGTGTCCTCATTTTGTTTGTAATGTTGATCTTCCACATTATCATTGGCATCACTCTTATTCTGATATTCATTACTTTCTCTAGTTGTGTTCTCAGTCTCTTATAGAGGAGCATATGTCTCCAGAGGTGCATGTGTATTGAATCAGCCCTATTCTCTATAACATCCAAATGTGGTGTCTCTTCTACAGAATAAGCATTTACCTCTTCTACTACTTGTTTGAAAACATGAAAATCAGTTATGGGAGGAATATTTTCCTCTGCATCAATAGCTTTATCTTTACCAAGCTCCTTGACTTGAGCTATGTCAAATGAAGAAGCGACAATCATCTCGTATTTATGTTTCATGTCTTTCACTGCATCAAAATTTTCTTGTTTCAACTTCTTTGTACTATCATTTTTCCTGGCCATAAGAATGGTAATTCTTCACTTTACCCCGAATTGCTTTGTGTATGCTTCCATTAGGGTAGCCTTGTCATCCTCAAACAATAAGGATCCAATCTTATTCAAAGCATTAGATTTGATCTTTTCTTTTCTTTTTTTGACAGCTTCATGTCTTCTTTTCACCAAATCTTTCCATACAACATTAGTTACCTTCTCCTTCATGTTTTCCATATTTGAATCCAAAATGATCATATAATGAATAATAGCATTTATAATAGTTTTCTTTTCTTCTTCATCAACTTCATCATATAATTTGGTAGTGGCTTCTAATAAGCCATCATGTTCTAGCATATTGTTAACCAAAGGTTCCAACTTTATAAGTGAATGAGCTCTTACTAGAGGAGTCTTGGACTTCTTCTCTGGATTTGATGTGCTTTCATCTGTTTTCTTCTCCTCTTTCTTTTGAGGCTTCTTGTGTACATGTATTGTAAAGGCTTCTTTCTCCTTTTTCGTCTCTTCTTCTTTAGATGAATCCACAATATTGACTCTAGCCCTTTTTGATTCAGTACTAGCCTCTTGTGAGGCACCTTCACTGCCGGTAGAGACACCACTTATTTTCCTTTTCATTTGTTCTTCTTCTAGGCCAAGTTTAATCTCTTCTTCCACAACATCACTTATGTTCCAATCTCTAGATGCTTTTTGTTTCTTTCTTCTCTTGGAGGTAGCAGGAGGTGCTACCAAAGGTACATTTTTCCTCTTTGAGGTCCGAGTGTTGAGTCTGGAGGGTGTAGATACATCAACTATAGTCGAAGCATTGGGCTCCACCTTCTTCCCTTTAATGGCAGCTGTGGTAGTAGGTATTAGAAATGCAGAGGCAGAGGTGGAAGTTGATCTTCCTTATCTGCATGGTCTAGAGGACTCACTAGTTATCTTGGCTTTCCTTTATGCTGCAACTTTTCTTAATTTGTCAACTTCTTTTGAAAGGCCATGCCTTGCAAAGAGTTTTTCAACTTTTTTTTTTACCCTTTTGGTTATAGCAAGTGTTGAAGTTTCCAAGTATACTTCCTTTGATTTCTCCTCATATGTGTCATGTCTAGGCAAAGAGGGTCCTTGGGGCTACTTAGCAATATTTCAATGTATCTCTCAGCCTCTTTCTCATTAATCTCATATCCTAGGGGTTCAATATATATTTTTTCTAGGTTCTACCACCTCAATTATGCATTCATCAATGGATACAAGAAAGGTTATTTCATTTGCATACTTCTCCACCAAACTCTTAGGAATTCTTTCTCTCTCATACATGTTCATTTGAAATATTGTGAAAAATGCAATCAATGCATTAGCTTGGGCATTATAATCTCCAATGTTGTGTAAGTAATCAAAAATCTGGTGTGATACCGATATGCTTGTGTCCCACACAATGTTTTTACTTCTAGATAGCTCTCTTAGAAAGAAGAAAAGAAAGCACACAACTAATGTTCCATACTTGAATGAATATTTCTTTGTTTTGGTTTGATGCAAGTTCTCTAGAAGTTGTTGCTGAAGCGACTCGCATAAATTATAATCTTTCCCATTTACTACCATGTCATGAGAAACATATATTGCAATTATAGATATTGAGTTCTCTCTGTTTTGGAAATAGATTTGAGACCAATCATGATAGATGCATACTTCACTGTAGGATTGATGATTGGTTCAGTTGTTAGTGCTCTCTTGTCAAATGTGGCACCAGTTAGCTACATAACTACATCATTCTTCATAGAATTCAACACTGGTATGGGTCTAGTATCACATAATCCAGTCACAACCTTAATTGCATCCTTTGAAATCAATCCAATCATGCCAGTCCACATGAATTTTTCATGCATTATGCTCAGGGCTATCTTTACATATTTCGCATCCAAATCATTGTTAAAGTTAGGAGACCAATTCCAAATGTCTAGCTTCTTTTGCACTAGGTTTTCATATTTTGGTTTTACCAAAAGTTCATCTCCAGTTAACTCATTTGATCGTTAATTCTTGAGTACTTGGTGATCATATTCTTCCAATTTTCAATGTATATAGATCCTAGTGTCTTCAGTGGGAAAAACCTTAATTGGGATCTTCGGTAATGCACTGTCAAGGTCATTCTTGAAAATTTTCCATGAAAACCTCTTAAACTTTGGTCTAGGTCTTTTAGTAATCTCGAATATAGTCGGAGTAGCCATTACAACCTCAATTCTACCTTCAAAAATCTTGTAAAATCACTTCTAATACAAACCCACAAAGCACAAATAGTAGTAAATACCTTTTTCACACTCAATGGGAACTAGGGTTTGAACCAATTCACTTCAAATCACCTTCAATCACTTCTCAATTCACTCTGATTTCTTTCAAATGTGAAAAATTGATTAAAATTTGATTAGGGATTTCACTTTATACATTATCAATCTGCCCTAATTTTGCATTTAATGCTTCAAATTCCTAAAAAGTTGGCAAACACTTCATTGATACACTGTAAACCCTAAAAGGCTCCGCAATTCTCCCGATTTGCATAGTTTCTACTGAAATATTTTCCAAAAGCTTAAGCATACCATTCTTCACCATATATCTTCGTGTCACTTCTTGACACCTCATGATTCTACCCTAAGCCTTAGCATGGGCTTAGTTTTCAGAAGAAATATTTGCAGATGAAGGTACAAAATGCTTTTGATCCATCCTTATTCTCAGGTTCCTCTTTTTTCTTCCAAATCTTCTCCATTTCCTTCTTATCTTCAATCAGATCAACTTTCTTCACTGGTTTATCCCTTAGTTATGGATTAGTCTTCCTTCCATTCTTTCTTTTGCATAATCTTGAAATGTGTCCATATTTGTCGCAATTGTAGCATACAACATTTTCCTAACCAAACTGACTTCTATTCATTCTTGATCTACACTAGTTAGCCTTATGTCCAAATACATTGCATGTATAACAATAGCCATTGAAGGATGAACCATTCTACCAATATTAAATCTATTCATCATCTAACTTTTGCACTTAGTAGCTATATGTCCAATTTTTTTGCATGCAAAACATTGTCCAGAAAAGGATCCAACATTTTGGTTCATTCTTCTTCTACATTCTACAACCTTATTTCCAATTTATTGCATGAAAAAAAAATACCATTGAATGATGGGTACCTTTGTGGATTTGGTTGTTTGATAGGAGGTCTTCTAGTATTGCTTCTTTGATTCTTGAATTGTCTATCATTTCCTTGAGTCTGCTTTTGATTGTTGACCTTGTTAGGTGTTTGATTTTTCTTTGAAATTTTCCCTTCTTCAAGTCCCAAACCACCTCTATTCTTAGAAGGTTTATGAATTGCAATCAATTTTTCAAGCATTGTAGTACTTGTTTTGAATTTATCCTCATGAACTCTTGCTTTCTCCAGATTAGATCTTAGGGTTAATACTTCTTGTTCAAGCTTTGTACATTCATCAACCTTGCTTTGTATCTTAGCATTCAAACAATCCTCAATTCTCTTCTTTTCTTCTACTTGCACTTTCAGTCCAATGATGTCGTCATTTGCCTTCTTAAACTATTCATTAACTTCTCTATGTCTTTCTTTGAACTTCTTGATTTGTTCTCTCAGTGTTTTGATGCATTCATTTGCTTCTCCTAGACTTTCCTTCAGACTTTTATTCTAACCTTCAACTTTTTCAAGATCTTCAAGAGTAGCTTTAAGTTCTTTTTCAAACATGTAGTCATCTTCTTCATATTCAATTGCAGAAATTTCTTCCATAGGAATAGGATACCTTTTTATCAGCCATGTGTTCAACCTCTAAGATCTTCTTCAAGTTGTTATACTTTTCAAAAGGTACAAAGCTCTGATACCAATTTTTGAACACCCAGAATACTGAAAGGGGGGTGAATCAGTATTCTATTAAACCATTTAGTCATAATCCAACCAATTATCATAACATATCTAATTGCAATAATGAATAAGTACATGAAGAAAATCACAACACCACATAACACATGAACACCATGATTTTTATGTGGAAAACCCAAAGAGGGAAAAACCATGGTGAGGATTAGCTCACAATATATTATAATTTCTTATAAGTTATTACATGGCTCACTACCAGGACTCATTGTCCTTATAAGATTCACAACCTGAAATAGGTACAAAATAAAAGAGGCTACACAACCAAAGTGTGAATTGATGTAAGATGCACCTTCCTTTTGCTGAATTCAGTTCCAGTAAATTTCTAAATACAAAATACTACTCCACTCAGTAGTTGCTCAACATACACAACAATTCTGCCCTTACATTGATCTCACACATACTGATTCACAAGTTTGCATAGTATCAAATTTCACACATACAACATTATCCTTCACTTTCACACATGCCATGCAACCCAAGGCTCTTCCACATATATATACCCTATTACATCTGCATACATCAATTAGGTCGACCTAATTAGATGTAGCCCAATTTCAATTAAAAAAATTTGTCGATTTCATACATGAAAAAAAAACTTCTTTGTGCTAAAAAATAAATGTGCAAAACTTGAATTTAGGTCAGCATAGATCTAAAATAGATCCCCTTAACATACATGATAAATATTAATTTTTATAGCACAACTTCAAGTATTAGGTCGGCCAGTGATTGGATGTAATCACAAAATGAGCTGATCTAACCAACATCAATCAACCATATGACCATATAAGAATGTGCCATCTGGAATATATGTATTACTAACACTTGTAAATCATCTCCCAAAATTATAGAGTTTGAATCCAAATACTAGAGGAATGCGGACCAGATAACTCATATCATCTTGTACTGTATAAGCCAAGATACAATTTTCTAAACTTCTGTCATTTGTACATTTCAGCCTGATTGACCAAAATCGTTGAAATATTGAACATAGATGTACATTTAGTAGTCCTACACAACATAGTGTAATTACATAAGCTGATCTTATAACATGAGTGAATTCAGACCAATTTACTGAGTGAAGGTGTCACCAAACTGTTTACCAGAACAAACAAAATTATCAATAAGGAGTGTTGGCATCAATGACAACACATCAAAGGGTTCCTTCTTCATTCTTTCAATAGTTTCTCCACATCATTAGGGAATAAGGGATAACATACAATTAGGTTGAGGAATTCCTTCCTCAAAAAAAAGTTGAAGGGAGAAGTGAAGTGTGGTGGTTACAAATCATCAACATCTAAATATCTCTAGATTTTCCTACCACTCTCTTCATCTAATACATCTTCCCTGTGTCTTTCAATGTGGTGTTCAGTGCATGAAACAACGCAACATCCAAAATATACGCTTTTAATAAATTCCTACCATCATGTTGATTGATTTGCATGTGTTGATTTGGTGACCACATACAAACATGTGAGGCCTCAACATTTGCTATTACCTTTTTCAAAACTTTAAATTGAAAATTTGCATCCTTGAACTTCTCTAAACAATCATCAACTCAAAAAAACCCTATTGCACATGTGACTATAATATCAATGAGTGGTCAATATCTAATATTAATTGATCCATCTATGATAATAGAGCACTCTATCCCCAAACAAGTTTCCTCCATCTCCTCCATCACCAAACTCATCTTAGAATATTCTTTATGAAAGAGACTACTACATATTTTATGTTTTTTAAGGGGGTGAGTGAGGGACCAATAAAAATTACATCTTTGATTTTTTTTTGGAATAGTAAGAATGTGCCACGTGAAGTGGGATGACATGAGGAATTTTTTTGGCAATGGAATACTACCACTTCTTGTGATTGCATATTGAACATACCTACAACTATCCTAAACCTCTCACTACGACCAACAAAAATTAATAGGATAGTAGACTATGTATAGATTGTACTGGCTTTGGTATACTTGTAGACCTTGTTGAAATGGTGGGTTTTGGGTGCTTTCTTTTCAAACGGGGGTTTATCACTAATTTACTATAAATAGAAAGGGGAAAATGGGTTATAAAGCACCTATCTCCCACTATCTCATTAGTAAAAAGAGATCCCTTAAGCCAAGGTTGAATTTTGACCCTTAGGTGAGTCAACCTTGAAGGAGATCTTGTTGTTTTCCTTATAATCTAGGGCGGGTCAGATCTGTTGAAGCAACACTTTTGGGAGAAAGACTAAAAATAGTAAATAAACCCAAAAATGCAAAGTAAAACATGAAATCAAAAGATTAAACCTTAGTCTAATGAAATCAAAAGTTGTTCCTGAGTGTCCTCTGCAACTCATTCATCCAAGGGAAAATGGGTCTTTGTAGAGCTTTCTAAAATCACTTTCTAGGTCCTCTAGTCCTATTTTTGCACTCCCAAATTATTTGGATTTCATAGTTGGAACTTCGGAAATAAATTCTAAAAATGAGTTTTCATGGTTTGACAACAAATTTGACAACATTTGCAACTTCAACAACTTT
>VDFB02380625.1:0-21577 GCA_007258455.2 Sequoia sempervirens
TTTGCAAATTCAATTTGTCCACCATATCACTAGATACCATGATATCAATGCATCAAAAATCAACTACTACCTTAAATACCTTATTTTTGCATTTGCAGGCTATCCTAAACAAGGCTCTTCTTTGAAGTAGCTCTTTCTCCCTGGAGGTCTTCAACATTTGTATTTTCATCATCATTTCACCTACTTTAGGAGTAGCACATAGAGTATTTGAACTTGAACTTTCACATTCATCTTCTTCTTGAACAATCTGATCTCTCCTTTCATTCTTCTTTCCTCCTCCACTTGGTGTGGTTCCAAACTTCTCTAGACACTTGAAGAAAGGGTGACCAAACTCACCATACATGTAACACCTACCCACAAACTCATTAGAATCTCTTCTTTTCCTAAAGCTTGTTCTTCCACCTCTCCATCCACCTCTTGATTCGGGTGCTTGTTCTTTACCCTTGCTTGCAATCTCTTGTTCTTCATTGGTCTACCTTGTACCTCTCCCTCTATTCATGTTACCTCTACCCCTTTCTTTTCTTTCTTTCATTCTCTTGATTCTATCATTTTCCCTTACTACCATTTGGAAACATTCTTCCATTGTCTTAGGAGGATTCAAACTAATTTCATCTCTTATGTTCAATCTCAAACTACTCAAATACTTGGAAACTCTTTCAACCTGATCTTCATTATGACCTTCCCTAATACATAACCTATGAAATTCCTCAATATAATACATCACATCCAACTCCCTTTGCTTCAAATGTTACAATTTCATAAAGGTTTGTATGGCATAATCTGCTAGTAAAAATTGAGCCTTTACCTTTGCTACCATCCTATCCCAAGAGCTTATCTTGGACTTACCTTTCTTGACCCTATCTTCTTGAACAAAGTTCCACCATGTGAGGGCTAGGCCCTTTAATTTTTTCTTTGCATAATTTAGCTTCTTACTATCCTCTATGTCTTCAAATTCAAAAAAATTATCTAAGGCATCAATCCAAGCCAAAACCTCTTCACTATCCATCTTACCTCCGTACATAGGCACTTCAACTTTCACTTTTGGAGTGTTGTCCCCTTTTACTACCTTCAACATCTTGATCATTCTCTTTTCTTCAAGGTCTAAGTCATCTTCCAGAATGGGTTTCCTTCTTCCCCCTTATTCTCTTTATCACTCTGGTCTTCATTCACCATTCCTCTTCTCTGGTTCTTCTCCAGTACTACTATCCTGGCTAAGGTGGATTCTTGAGACTCTTTATAGAGCCTTTCCTTTTGTAACAACTGCTGCTTCAATTCCTTTATCTCTTTTGCCATCACATTGGCCTTTGGAGGCATCTTTCCTTGCAACTTTTCAACCTTCAATCGACAACCTTTCAACTTCTAAAGACATATTCCTTGTACTTTGATACCAAATGATGTAGGGATAGATGAATTTCTATTACGACAACACAAATTAAGTTAGATAAATCAACAAACTGATTCTCAAACCCTTACAATACAACTTTCTCAATATGACTTTACCTCTACCAATTAGGTCTGTAGGCCTAGTTTATCCAAATTTCCTTCTCAAAGAACCCTTCCACTCTCAAGTTTTTGACATTTCCAAATACCCATCAGGCCACCCTAAAACATATAACAAAAAAACAATAGACTCCTTTAGAATTTCTTCCACTAAACCTAGAAACAACGCCCAGACCTTCAATTAGGTCTATTTTTCAAAGAAAGTGCTCTTAGATTTTACAACCAATCTAACAAAACCACCCATACCTTATTATTAGGTGTCTAAAGGCCCAATTTCTCAGCTTTTAGAAGCATACAACCTCACCTAGACACTGTTCTACAAAACCCTCATTTTACACTTGTAATGGGTAGGGTTTACTCAAACTCAGGGTTCCAATCCTCATACAAACTTGTATCTTTCTCCAAAACTTTGAAAAATTTCTAAAAAAACTCTCAAAACCTTCACATAGGCTTCTCTTTCAAAATTTCATCAAACTTACTTCTTTTTCCATCAATTTCATACCCTAATTATCCATTTTCCCCAGGACAGTCATACATATACACCAAAAACTCCTCATACAGACCCAACTTGATACTCTACCATCCTAAACCTATTGTCCTATGCCCATTCCACTTAGCAACAGTGACTACAAAAGGTGGAATGGGCTTTACTCCATGTCTAAAGCTTCAAAACCTTACATTAAGCCCTATAGACCTGGTTACTATAAATTAGCAATAAAACTCTTCAAAGTTAATGAAAAAGCACCAATATAATCTCAAATGGAGGCTAATACAGATCTAAAATTATTTCCACCATTATTATTTCAATATGCTTCCATACAATCTCGACGTACAAGCCTGTAGTTACAAAGATTTTAAGCCAAAAATATAGAATTTTTGATAAAATAGGGAGCTTTTTATTGAGTTTTCTTCAAATAATGGTTTCTAACCTCTTCCACAAGGTTCTTCAGCCTTTTAAATACAAAACCCAACCTTACCAATGACTCAAATTTCCTTTTGGGCTCTTATGACCGTTGGGCTTCTAATAAGTGGAATTTTACAACTTTTCAATTGTGTATTGACAACTTTTGTCAATTTTGTCCATTTTGCAACATTAACTCCCAAACCTTCTAAATTCATCTAAAATGACTCAAAACACTATTAGATGATCCCACAAGACCTTATTTAACATAACCTAAGACTCAACACCCTTAAACCCTTCAAAAACCCATGATTACATATTTTGCATTCTTGAGCATTATTGACAACATTTCATCATTGCTTTACAAAAATGACCTCTAAGTACATTCTAATGGTATATTAGACCTTATTGACACACTTCATGACCTAAAAATCCTAGATGAACCTATCTTCAATCAAACTCAAACAAATTTAGATGAAAAGTGATTGGTGCCCTTGCACCAGGTAGCCTCCAACATCAGTCTCGAACAAGGAATGAATCTTGAGATTCACTAGATTGATGCATACCCTTATGCATCTAGTTCAAGGAAGGAGGGGTAATAGCCTCTAACTTCTCTTGGAGATACTCAAAATTATCCTTAAGAAGAGCCTTAGTGAATATATCAACAACTTGATCCTTTGTAGGCACATACTCAAGCTTTACTTGACTCTCTACAACCTTCTCTCAAAAAGTGATATCAGATTGAGATATATTTTGTCCTTGAGTGCTTGCATCACTGAATTATTTTAAATGTTAACAACACTTGTATTGTCATAGAAGATAGAAATTGGTTCATCATATACCACTATGATATCCTTCAAGGTTTTCCTCATCCACAACACCCGTGTGCAAAAAGATGCTACCATAATATATAAAGAAATTGAATCTTGCTTCTTGCTTAGCCAAGACACCAATCTACATCCAAAAAAGAATGCACCACCACTTGTACTTTTCCTATCATCCACACAACCTTCCCAATCTGCATCTATATAAACACTCAGAGAAAAATCAATATCCTTTGGATACCACAAACCATGTTCCAGAGAGTGCCCTTCAAGTATCTAAATATTCTCTTTACTACTGCAACATGTGACTATCTAGGATCTTCTTGAAATCTAGCCACAAGACAAACTACATGCATCATATCTAGTCTATTAATAGTTAGATATAACAGTCCTCCAATCAGTCATCTATACTTTTTTTGATCAACCTTAGGAGATTATTTATTCTTAATCAGTTTGCAACCAGTAACCATAGGAGTACATATCGGCTTAGAGTCTTCCATCCCAAACTTCTTTAGCATTTCCTTAACATATTTTGATTGTGAAATAAATATTCCTTTCTCTATCTGATTGATTTGAAGTCCAAGGAAGAAATTCATCTCCCCAAACATAGGCATCTCAAACTCTTTTCGAATCTCTTTGGCAAATATCTTACATAGTTTCATTTCCTCCAAAGATTATATCATCAACATACACAACCACAATGAAAATTTGATCTTTCTCCACATTAAAGTAAAAATTACTGTAGTACCTTTATTGAATCCTTGTTGCAACAAGAACCTATCCAATCTTGTATACCAAGCTCTAGGAGCTTGCTTCAATCCATATAATTCGTTCTTTAATATGCACACCATACTCAGTTTGTCTGATAACTGAAATCCTTCTGGTTGCTCAATGTATACTTCTTCCAACTCAGCATTCAAGAAAGAAGACTTCACATCCATCTGATAAACCTTGAAATCCTTATGTGTTGCAAAATCCAAAAACATCTTGATAGCTTTCATTCTTTCCATTGGAGTAAATGTCTCCTCAAAATATATTCCTTCTACTTGTGAGTAGCCCTTACATACAAGCCTTTCCTTGTTTCTTACTACTCCATTCTCATTTAGTTTGTTCCAGAATACCCACTTAGTTCCAATTAAATTCTTGTTTTATGGTCTTGGGACAAGTTCCCAAGTCTGATTCTTCTAAATCTACATTAGTTCTTCTTTCATAGCATTGATCCAATATTCATCCTTGCATGTCTCAATCACTATTTTAGGTTCAACCTTAGAAAGTAAACATAGATTTACTTGTTCTTCTATCATTGCAACTTTTCTCCTTGTCAAAACACCTTTTATTTTATCACCAATGATCTGATCTTCAGAATGATTCTTTTGCATATACTTAGGAGTCTTGAGAATCCTTTCTAGAGCTTCTTCTTCCTCAATCTACACTTTTTTTCCTTACCTTCATCTTTGGTATTTTCTCTACAAGAGGAATGATATGGTTCATATCCATCTATCACCAATGAATTCTTCTATAAGTCTTCATCCAATTTGACACTTGCACTCTCAACAATCTTCTTCAATCTCTTGTTGTAGCACTGGTAAGCTTTGCTCCTTGTAGAATATCCAAGGAAGATACCGTTATCAGATCTTGTATCAAACTTTCCTAAGTTCTCTTCATCTGTTCTGATATATCACTTGCTTCCAAACACTCTAAAGTATTTGACAGTAGGGATCCTTCCATACCACAACTCATAGGGATTTTTTGTACTATTTGCTTTTCTTTGAACTCTGTTAAGAATGTAGAAAACTGTATGAATTGCTTCTCTCCAGTATACTTTCAGTAGGTTTTCCTCTTTCATCATTATTCTTGCAGCTTCCTAAATAGTCCTATTATTTCTTTCAACCACTCCATTTTTCTAAGGATTCGTAAGGGTAGACAAATTCCTTTTTATTCCATCATTCTCACAAAAAATGCTAAACTCATTGGAGGTGAACTATTTACTTTTGTGATACCTCAAACACTTGGTTTTTATATCCATTTCATTCCCAAACATAACTTTAAACACTTTAAAATTATCTAGAGCTTCTATTTTTTCTTTGAGAAAAGTAACCCATGTCATTCTAGAATAATCATCAATCAATAGCATGAAGTACTTGTCACCTTGAAGACTTATTATTCTAGTAGGACCATAAAGGTTTGTATGCACAAGCTCCAATAGTATGACAATAATTTTTTTTGACTTTGAAACTTCTTGCTTGCTTGCTTCCCAATTTGGAATTCCTTGCAGACAACATTGATGGGCTTTGTAATCTTTAGCAGATCTCTCACATCTTGAGGTGAATTGATTCTCACTAGGCTATCAAAATTGATGTGACACATCCTTCTATGCCATAGCCAACTTTCATTAATCTAATTCATAAAGAAATGACAATCAACACCTTTAAGCTGATAAAAATTTCTATCTATCCTTCTTCTAGCAGCAACCATAGTTTCAAATCCTTTTTTGATTCACATCCATCATATTGAAACATAATATTATATCCTTTGCTACACATTTTTCCAACACTCAAGAGGTTATTCCTTAAACCCTTAACATAAAGAACAACATTTGTATTATGCTTGCCTTCAAAACTGATTGAACCTTTTCCACATATCTTAGCAGATGTATCATCATCAAAATTAACAAGAGCTCCTTCATATTTCTCAAGTCTAAAAAACTTACTTTTGTCACCAGTCATATGATTTGAGCATCCACTATCACTGATCCACTAGTTCTTCTCCTCTCTAGCATGAAAAGAAATCACCATAGCATTATGACGTACTTCTGGGCGCCTTCCTTCACACATCTCTCACAGTTAGCAAAATTAGATTCAACTTTTATAGCCATGAACAAGCATTTACTATCCTCATGATGCCCATATTTAGATTCATCATTAGATATACTTGTATCTTCTCTAATATAATAACTTTTCTTAATTGCTTTACCTTTATTTTCCTTGTTCTTGTAATTCAAAGATTTGTTTGGACTATCTTTCCACAACTAAAACATTTGAAAGGTAACTTACCTTTGTATTTACTAGTACCCTTTTTCATTCTTCTCACAAATTTTTCTTCAATATCATCAAGATCCTCCTGATTTGATTCTTTAGTCTTTTTTAATTTCACAGCCTTAAAATCAATCTCAACTTTTTCATTACTTGAACTAAACTCTCTTAATTCAAAAGTAGTTAAAGTGCCAAGTAACTTATCTCTAGAGTAATTATTTAGATTTTGAAATTCCTCAATAGAAGAAACCTTATGACTATAAGCTTGAGGCAGAGTTCTTAGTACCCTCTTTACCACCTCATCATCTTCAAGATTTTCACCAAGTCCTCTAATGGAATTGACAATTTCATCCACTTTCTACATGTATCTTGTAATGTTTTCATCTTATGAAATTTGCATTATTTTAAACATGATCTTTAGATTTTGCATCTTAGCTTTACCTTATCATCTCCTTCATAAATGATTTCCAACTTTGTCTAGATTTCTCTAGCAGATTTAATATTCATAACTTTCATAAGTTCAATATTAGAAAGACCACTCAAAAGAGCATACCTTGCTTTCCCATTATTTTCATAGGCCTTGATCTCATCATCAGTACTCAGAACATTTTTAGGCATAGTGTATCCAATCACAACTGACTTCCAAACTCCATATACAAGGTACACCAAAAAACCTTCCATCCTTTTCTTCCAAAATGCATAATCTAATCCATCAAATAGAGGAGCATCTCTCTTGTGTTCCATCCTAGATCTACCTCAAGTGGTTAAGCTTTCTTCCAAGGAACCTTGCTTTGATACCAATTGTTAAATGCACAAGAAAAATAAGAGGGGGGTGAATAAGTTGTACATTAAAACTCCAAAACCCTCATAAACATTCAAATTCTCATCAACTTAATTAACCTTTAATTTGTTAGAATGATTTATCTTGAAAGCAAATAACAAAATTGAAATAGGTGTTGAAACACGTCAACACCATGCATAATAGAACACCGGATTTACATGGAAAATACAAGAAGGGAAAAAACACTATGAGGATTAGCTCACAATATAAAGTAATTGCAATACTGAATAAAATAGGCTCATTGCCCAAAAGAAAGGAAGGGATCATTTCCAGATTACAAAAAAGAAGAAAGAAAAATGTTACAATGAGAAATCCATCTCAATGCAACAAAAAATTCCACCACATCATCACCAACACATTCACAACCTTTTTGATGATTGTAGACACTTACTCACTACTTCCAATGGTCTAACTCATTGAAGCTCACACTAAACTTCATAAATTCGCACTTCACAACTCTGAAATTTGCATCACACACTCTACACTACAATTCTCCATCAACACAACACTTATTTATACCTTCTTCAACCTTGAAAGCATTCTCCAAGATTGGTTATGCACCTCAATCGTGAAATTTAAAATTAGGCCGGAACCAAAGCATTCTTGCAGTAGGAAGGAATGAAGGTAGACCAGATCACATCTTAACTCAGACCTAAATCCACTTATACACACCATGCCATGCTTCCAAAATCACGGAAGCAAATCCATAATTAGTGTAAATACCCAAGGTCGGTCGAACCTATGTAAACACCATAAAAAATTTAAGTACACGCTTCCTATGATCTAAAGATGAATCATGAACAACAAATATCACTTGAACACAATTTGGAATATTCCACAAACACCCTGAAATCCAATAAATTCCTTCACAACTTTCACCTGAAGAACAAACTCATCCTGTACACCCAGATAATCTTCCACACACTGTAACTCAATAAATCAACTTGCGGAGCATCAAACCACAAAAAAATTTGACTAAAGATAGATATGAACCTTATTAGTACAAAACCACAAGACAAGAAATCAAACTATGGAGAAATGTAGAGAAAAACCATTTCTCCCAGATAACACTGCAACACAGTTCACACATTGGTGAACAAAACTTTCTCTGTACAATGATGCATACCAAAAAATTCTAGATATAACACCTATGAATAACTCTAATCAACATATCAAAACCTCATAAGAATATTTTCAACAGAAAAGAAATGCAAAGCAAAACCAGAACACCACTCTATATGCCAAAACACCTCTATAACACACTGTTTCCTCTTTTATTCAAATTTTCTTAAAAATACTTGGAAACGAAGAACTATAAACGCATTCTCGTCATCTTCACCACTTCGTCATCATCACCAAACCAACTACAACAAAACAACTCAACCAAACAACATCCACAAACATAAGTTTATCAAAGCAACACTAGAGGTTGACACTAGTAACACTTACTAATGAAAACATAATGAAACTAATCAAAGCATCATCACGACTTCTCAACCATTGCAAGTTGAAATCAGTGGAAACACAAACATAGGCTTGTTGATATCAATGACACCACCAACTACACATACTTGCAACATGTTGGAGGAGTGATATTTTGCATATGATCGCTCTTCTCCTTGGAAATTCGATTGGTCCAACTTAACAAACTTTGGACCAAAAGGTAATTACTTATGCTCATATTTGTGTGGAAATTTATTTGAATAACCCTTTTCCAGACTCTGTGGAGATGTGCCTTGGATCTATTTCTTGGATTCAACAACTAGACTATGAAACCCTCCCCTTTATAAGTTGTTTATGTCATGAGTTTGGGCATCTGCAAAGGGTCCTCAGTTTAATCAGGTGGTTGGTGCATCTAATACTAATTCCAACCCGAATCCTAATAATGATAAAGGAAAGGCCCCTATAGTTGATGGGGTAGCGTACAAGGAGGTTTTCATCCCATTCAAGCCCCATAATAAAGGGAGAGGTTTGAAGAGAACCTTGAAGGACAAACAATATGATGGGGTCTTCAATCAATTTGATATTCTGGAGGACTTAGTCTAGGAGGAGGGCTGTAATGTTGAGATTCCTTCTTGTGGGGGGTCCTTGGGAGAGGATTTGTTTAGAGACAAATGGAATAATTTTCAGAACTTTCCTTTGGGAGAAGCATAGGTTGATTTGATGGTCACAGATGCATCATCTCAGATTTTGATTGGTCTAGATCAAAGTGGTCCAGTGGTCTTGAATGGGGCTAATGCCTTGAAGGATCTTGTTTCTTCTTAGCCTAAGGATGCTTTAGATTCTAGGAAGAGTAGTGGGGCTATGCATGTCTTGGATTTGTAGTTGAAGTCCTTGAAAAAGGTGCCTCCAAAGAAACCTTCCAAGGTGGGTCACAAGAAGGATTTGGAGAAGGTTAAGTTTCTTGGTGAGAATTTGGAAAATTTAGGGTTAGTGAAAACCACTGACTCCCACTTCTCCCAATCTTAGAAATGATTGTTATTTGTGGAATGTAAGGGGTATGAATAATATCCCTTGACAAAAGGCTATTCAGGAGATGATTGGTGCTCATGGTCCTGATATAGATTTCCTTTAGGAAACTAAGTTATCTATAGATGGTATGTTGAATAAAGATCCTGACATTTGATCTCATGGCTTGTGTCAATGTGTCAGGGCTCATGGTAATTCTGGGGGGTGGCATTTTTTTGGGATCCAAGGAAGATTACTCCTCTTTAGTGGTGTTCGAGTCACTCGGCTATGTCTATGGTTGCTTCTAGTCTGGTTGCTCAGTTGTGGGCTCATGTTAGATATATCAGATGTCTGGCTCCCTTATTCTCGTGGATTATGGTGGGGGAATTTAATGTTGTTTCTTTTCTTGAAGAGAAATATGGTGGAAATGCTAATCTTGACCAGTTTGCTAGCCTCCTTAGGGATAATATTGATTTTATGAACTTAATTAATGTGAAGTTGAATAATGGTACTCTCACTTGGAATAACAGGAGATGTGGGGAGAATGCTATATCTAAGAGGTTGGATCATTTCTTGGTTTACTACTTTTGGGTGGTGGATAGGTGGCCTACCTACTCAAAAATTTTGGACTAGAAAGGGTCAGGTCACTAGCTAATTAAGCTTTTTGCTATTACATTTAGAGTCCCTAACAATAAGTCTTTCAAGTTTCAACTCATGTGGTTGCAATATTTTTCTCTTCATGACCTTATGGTTGATTGGTGGTGACAAGGGAAGCCTGCTCATGGTAGGGATGTGTATTCCTTTTCCATAAGATTGCAATATGTGAAGTATAAGCTTAGGGATGGAACAAATAGTGTTTTGATAACCTTCACCTTAATAAAATGTCAGCTCAATTTGGTTTAGTTGTCATCACTCATTAGATTTGGGACCATGGTCTTATTGATGCTTTGATTAGGGAAGAGTTAATAGTTGTTAAGGAGCTAGAGGAATGTCAAATGCATGAGGAGATCTTCTAGAAGCAAAAGTATCAAGTGGACTAGCTTCAAGAAGGGGATCGAAATATGACTTTTTTCCTAATTCTATCAAAGTTAGAAGGATGGGAAATCTTATTCCCTCTCTAGTTTTGTCAGAGGGGTTGCAGTTGTCTTCTATGGCTGATATTTCTAGGGAGGTTGCTCGGTTCTTCTCAACTATGTTCACTAAGGACTCTCTCCTTGTTGCTAGTGAGGAGAATGGTATTTTGGATTGTATTCCTTCTTTAGCTTCTAATGAGATGAATGTGGCTCGTATATGCCTTATTCTGCTGCATGAGCTAGAAGATGTTGTGTTTCAAATGAAAAATGATAAGGCCCTAGGTTTGGATGGATTTCTTATTGAATTTTTCTAATATTTTTGGGAAATTATCAAATTGGATCTCCTTGAGGTGGTTCAGGAGTCACAATGTAATAAGCAAATGCTATGTGCTATGAACTCTACTTTTTTGGCTCTTATCCCTACAATGTGGTTTATAAAATTATCACTAAAATGATTGCTGAAAGACTTAAGCCTTGGATCAACTCTTTGATCTCTATTGAGTAAGGTGGTTTTTGTAGACATTGAAAAATGTCTTGGTTTGCGAGCGTCATTTTCCTTGGTCTTCTTCCCTGCATAATTAAATAACTTCAATTATTTAATTACTATCTTTGGTCATGTTCTTCTATTAATTAAATTATTTAAATTATTTAATTAATGCATCTCTTGACCTTTACTCTACTATGATCAATTAAATAAATTTAATTGTGTCACTAACATTCTTTTCTTCAATAATAAATAAATTATCATTTATTTAATTATTTACCTTTCATCATTCGTCTATAGTTAAATAATAATTATTAATTATTTATCTATTCATTAATCTTTCAATTCTTCTATAGTTAAATAATTATCAAAATTATTTAATTATCTCTTGTCATTTCTACCCCATTAAATAATTAATCTAAATTAATTATTTAATTCTCCTTCTCTATTTCTTCCTATTTAATTAAATTGGTTGTATAAATCATTTTAATTAAACACTCACTTTCTTTTTCTACAAATAAATAATTTAAATGAATTATTTATCCTCCACTTGGTCAAAGATTCCTTATGAAATAAATAATTTTATTATTCATTTCCTCCATTATCTCCCTCCACTATCTCATTTTTGAATCTCAGCCATTGATTGCCTCTAGTCTCTTTTCAATCTTAACCATCCATGTCATAGTCATCCCTATCCCACTACTCTTTGGTGCATGCATCCTCAACCATCAATCTGAGAATCTTTCTAGAAGCTCAATCTCATCCGTTCATTTGAATGGCTATCTATAAAAGAATCCTTTCTCCTCCATTTTCAATTTAACAACGACATATCTCTAACTTTCATGCTTATTGTTTGTAGGTATTTGCATACACACACAATGATTTGAGGGAAAACTTGCAAAGGCTATTTGAGGAGAGACGAGGGAGGTGATTTAACTTCAACATGCCGAGTGCTTTTCTTTGAATGCTTTCATTTTATTCCTCATATTTATTTGTTCTCTCTTGTTTTTGATTGGGATTTTAGCTTAGATAGTGTTGTGGTTGTCACTTAATCTATGCTATTTGAATTTTCCTATCTTACATTGGCAAACATGCGGTGCACCATTTTAGATGTGTCAGACTACAACTGCCCCTACCCTAGGACCTAATAGTTGTGTCACGACGAGGCGATTGCGGTGAACCATAGTCACCTGCATCGTTAGTGCACACAATTGCGTTAAACTTTGTGTGACACAATTTCCTGCTAAATTTTTCATACCTAAAAATGCATGATAATCAAATAATTGACAAAGCGGGTTTGGAGTACATATTGGGGCGGGCTCTCCCTCAAGTTGGCAGAACGTTTGGATGCGGTAGCCTCAATGTGCGAAGTGTGGAACCAATGACATCTTCTCAACTTCTCCCTCCCAAAGCTCCTAAGATTTCTAAATTTGAAATGCACAAATGACTAATTTTCTTAATCAAGGTCATTTATAGACAAAAAAATAGGGTTTGCACTTAACAAGTTATTGGGCACACTTTTTGATCACTTTGAACCTAAATTTTACCCCCTTAATGACCTCAAAAATCATTTCCATCAACACCATTGAACTCTTGGCTATCAAATTGACCTATCAAAACAAATTTTCTTTTTTTTTTGAAAATTTGCAAAATTCTCCCGAGGGGGCATACGTCCACCCTGCTTTCACCAGGGCATGTTTTGATTGAATTTCTTTGACATAACATGATGAACTACATTATTTCAAAGAGGGAAAAAATGTGACCTATCGGAATAATTTTTTAAATTTTTTGATTTTTTTTGAAAATTTGCAAAATTCTCTCGAGGGGGCATACGTCCACCCTGCTTTCACCGGGGCATGTTTTGACTAAATTTCTTTGACACAACATGAAAAATTGCATTATGTCAAAGAGGGAAAAAATGTGACCTATCAGAAAAAAATTTCAATTTTTTTGAAAATTTGCAAAATTCTCTCGAGAGGGCATACGTCCACCCTGCTTTCACCAGGGCATGTTTTGATTCAATTTCTTTGACACAACACGATGAACTGAAAAATGCCTTGGTCTGTGAGTGTCATTTTTCTTGGTCTTCTTCCCTATGAAATTAAATAATTTTAATTATTTATTTAATTCATCTCTTGACCTTTATTTACTACAATCAATTAAATAAATTTAATTGTCACTAAAACTCCTTTCTTCAATAATTAAATAAATTATCATTTATTTAATTATTTACCTTTCATCATTCATCTATAGTTGAATAATTATTATTAATTATTTATCTATTCATTAATCTTTCAATTCTTCTATAGTTAAATAATTATCAAAATTATTTAATTATCTCTTGTCATTTCCCCCCCCATTAAATAATTAATTTAAATTATTTTTTAATTCTCCTTCTCCATTTCTTCCTATTTAGTTAAATTGGTTGTATAAATCATTTTAATTAAATGCCACTTTATTTTTGTACAAATAAATAATTTAAATGAATTATTTATCCTCCACTTGACCTCAAAGATTCCTTTCTCATGAAATAAATGATTTTATTATTTATTTCCTCCATTATCTCCCTCCACTATCTCATTTTTGAATCTCAACCATTAATTGCCTCTGATCTCTTTTCAATCTTAACCGTCCATGTCATAGCTGTCCCTAGCCCACTACTCTGTTGTGCATGCATCCTCAACTATCAATCTGAGAATCTTTCTAGAAGCTCAATCTCATCCATCCATTCAAATGGTTGTCTATAAAAGAAGCCTTTCTCCTCCATTTTCAATTTAACAACCACATATCTTCGACTTTCATGCTTATTGTTAGCAGGTATTTACGTACACACACAACAATCTAAGGGAAAACTTGCAAAGTCTATTTGAGGAGAGACAAGGGAGGTGATTCAACTTCAACATGGGGAGTGCTTTTGTTTGAATGCTTTCATTTTATTCCTCATTTTTTTTTGTTCTCTCTAGTTTTTGATTGGGATTTTAGCTTAGATAGTGTTGTGGTTGTCACTTAATCTATGCTATTTGAATTTTCCTATCTTACATTGGTGAACTTGATGTGAAATGGACAAAATTTTGTAAAAAATGAATGTTATGATTTTTTATTTTTGCTTTGTAATAGGTCGTGAGTTGCAACTGCAAAGAACAACAACACAACTAAAGGTGCATTTTCAAAATTCAAAATAATGACGCAACTGCTAAAAATAGTGACACAACTGAAGGCATGAATCCTAAATTTGAAATAGAAATGCAACTGTGAAGGGGATCGACACAAATGAATGTGGTCTTTTAGATTTGAACAATGATGCAACTACAGGCCCAAACGACGCATTACAATGTCACAACTGTTAGCCCAAACGACGCAATTTCCTGTTTAGGTATAGATTTTCAGTTTTTAATTTTATTTGAGTTTTTCCTTTTGGGTTTTCTTTAGAATAAGGTTTTTGGTTTGCTAACCTTCTATTTTCAGTGTGTGGCATTGGACTTGAGTTTTACAAACTGTTTCTTTTGAAACAATCGAGATTACACACCTTTTCATTTAAGTTAATTAGTTTTATTTGTTTTCTTTCAACTACAAACTTGCATCACACTCATAAAGGTTAAAATGAATACGCATGTTCATTCATAAAGGTTAAAATGAACAAAAAAATGCATATTTCACTCATGGGAGCTAAAACGAACTTGCATCACATGCCATTGGTCTAAAAAGAATCCAAGTGTTTGTTTGAAATCATAAGCAAGGTTAAAATTAATGTGTGTTTTTTGTCTTGTGGTTTGCATTTTCCATTGGATGTGTATGCTCTTCTCTTGCACCATTTGGTAATCTTGAGAATCAAAAGCATTCCTTTTTCACTTGTTTAACCACCCACACATTTGGATTTGGAATTTTCTTCTTAAAATGAATCCCATGCGAGTGTGAGAAAAAGGTATTGTGTATGCTCTCTCCTTATGCTTCGTATGATTTAGGAGATAAAAAACAACGTACTTTCTCACTTTTGTCACCTTTAGAGGGCCTGCCTCCCATCTTGTGAGAGGGAACGACCCAAGTGACACTAATTTGGTTTGATATATAAATTTTTGTCATCATTGGGAAAGTCTTTGATCACCTGGTGAGGATTTCCTATGTAGACAAGTTCCACCCCTAGTGTTCGTATGATACGTCAAAATACTTTCTTAGGAAGGGATTGGGAATCCTCTTAATTGAGCTAATCTTTCCTCACACATAGGCATTGGTATTACCCCAAAACACATAATAAGAACCAATTTTTTTAGTGGCCAAAAAACCCTTTTACTTGTTGGCACAAGAACGGTCATTTTGAAGCCACCCTACGTTCCACCATTCATTGTAGAGACAAAAATCCCTTGAGGTTTTTGTGAGCTCGTGATGTGTAAGGGGGGCCAACGCCACCAATATCTCTAGTTGTACGCTTTGTTTAGGTGTTTGGAGCAATCCAAGTAGGGGATCCAATAGGTAGTACTTTTCTAGCCTAGGTTGTGCATTGCCTATGAGTATCTTTCTTCACATTGAAATCAAACATTTTCACAGTCAAAATCAAACCAAACAAGTGTTTGTTGATTTTTTTCTGTGTTTTCCAAATTTTATTTCACAAAATCTCATCAAAACCAGTTAAAAATCCATAAAAAAACCATCAATTTACAAAACAAACACTTTGTGAACCGCAATTGATCAAAACAGGCCCATAACCGCATTCTATGTCATAATTGTTGACCAAAAAACTACAATTGATATACTACACAATTGCTTAACACAAATCCACAATTGCTACAGTGCATCACAATTAATCATCAAAAACCCGCAACTGAATGATGCATTTGAGAAAAATAGTGCCACAATTGCCTGATAGCCACAATTTCACAAAATTCTTTTTCAAAACTGATCCAATTCATTTTTATAGTGAACTTGTCATTTGCACCTTAGACTTGTAGGGTTTTACCAGTCCATTCCATCATCCTCATTTAGGTTTGCATAACACTTTAGGTTACCTTTGCCTTGCATAATTAATCTTAGACCTTAGGTTGCACATACCTTGTAGATTTTAGACATAGGAAGATAATCAAGCCTTTGGATAGTCCATGGTTACTTATCTAGCTTGTCATTGACCTTCATCTTTTCATTTATCAACATTTTTCATTATCATCTTGGTCAAAAATTGAGTCTCAAACTTGTGTCCTAGTTTAGAATCACCTTGTCAAATCCATCATTTTCTCAATATTGGTCATCACAAAGGTCAATTGACATTTGGGTTTGTTATCTTGGACCTACAATAGCTTGGTTACCATCCTTTTTCTTAAATCTTAAGGTCCATATCCTTAGTGTTATTTTCATTTAGCTTCATACCATATCTCATTATCATCCTATAATTCCTTAGTCTTGGACTTAGATTGCATTTTCACCTTGCATCCTTATATCCCAAAAATCACAAAAATATAGTGTATCCTCATCTTAGACTTAGTTGCATCTTAACCTTTAGAATTACCTAGCCTCCATATCATTATCTTTGATTATTAATTAGTCTCCCTTTGGTACCATTTGACATCCATTAGTTTCATGTAGCCTCATTTAATCCCATCCTTTAGTCTTAAGGTCATTAACCTTGCATGATCACCTTGCATCCTTATACCCAAAAAAATCATAAAAACATAGTTTAGCTTCATATTACCTTGCAATACCTTCAAAACTTGCAAGTATTACATGGTTGAAACAAGGTCACAAACTAAAAGAAAGGACATGGATTCCTCAAATGACCTATTTTCTAGTCGACATCATGACACCAACTTTGGATTAAATTCAGATCAATCTACACCACAAAAAGAAAACCACAAAGAGACCCAATCAACACACTTGACAATCTAGGCTTAGATGCTTTCAACAAGAAATTGACTCCCGAGGGGATGGAAAGAGCTTACTAATATCCAAGGATTTTACACCTTGTTGATGAGCTCGTTGGTGTTGATCCTAATATATACTTCTATGCACTAGCTAAAAAGGGTACTAAATTCCCTCAAGGCTTTGATGTCTCCACAATTATGGACGGAGTTACTCAAAACCCATTTGCATTAGGGATGCCATCTTCACAAAAATGTCTACTATGCCACTTGGGACAACACACATGGAAACCACTACCACACATACCCCTAATATCCCCACATTTGGAAACACGATAATTCATGCAACAACACAAGGACAAAATTTTACATTTGGTAGCTCATCAAATTCCATGGATAAGATCTTCACAAATCCTCATCTTCAAAATACCAACCAATTTTATGTCTCAAGGTCCTACACCCATATTTCAAAGCACAAATCAAGGTCCTACATTTTGAATTCAAAACACTACCCCATAAAATCAAAATCAACTAAACAAATCTAGGAGAATTCATATTGTCCCACGAAAAATGCCAAATCAAAGCACCAACCAAGGACCCACTTCCTCATTCCAAAATTCCAATCAAGGACCTACATTTTCAAATGCAACTCAAGGACCTACATTTTCAAATACCAATCAAGGAATTACACCATCTTTCCAAAACACAAATCAAGGTCCAACATTCCAAACCCAAAACATAAATCAAGGACCCACACCACAATTTCAAAATGTTATACCAAATACAAACATGAATTTTGAGACCAATCTAAATACCAATTTCACTCCAAAAGAAACCAACAGTAATGCAATGTTTATACATCAATATCACTAAGGTAACCAAGGCCCCATGCTATAAAATTCCAATCCAAATCCAAATCCAACATATGACCTTAAAACCAATGTCATAACACCAAGTCAAACCAACACAACACCATCTCTTATGGACACCTTGATGCAACAAATACATGCCATACAACAATAGATGACAAACATGCAATTGGGGACCAACAAGAAAAAATATTCTATAGAGGAATTGTGCCCCTATCCATTTGACATAAATCTCCACATGTCGCCCTTTCCCCCTCACTTCATGACACCAATTTTACCCAAGTACAAAGGGAAAGGAGATCCAGTGGAACACATATGAGAATTTAATACATGTATGGAAATCACATATGATCCTACCTATTTGATGAGACTATTCCCATGAAGTCTCATGGGGTTGGCCCTAGATTGGTTTTCACATCTTCCTCCAGGGATTAGAACATGGGGGGAATTGGCTGATAAATTCATTAATCACTTTACCTTTAACATTGAAAGTGATGTAACCCTCACAACATTATGCACCACTAATCAAGAAGAAGGGGAGTCACTTACCTCATTTTACCAAAGATGGAAAATTATAGCAAGTAAGTTTCCTTGTCACATCCCTAAGAAACAACTAGTCACCATATTTGTGAAAAATATTAATGCAAAAATGATGAGCAGTCTTCAAATCCAATGTTGCATAACTTTTGATGAAATCCTTGAGAAAGGTGTCCTTATTGAAAAGGGTCTTGTCACAAAGGGACTAGTCAAATTACAGAAAGAGACCCCAAAGCCCAATAATGACAAAGGTAAATATTGGTCCTGAAACAAGAATGTAACTAATGATGGAGTTGTCAATGCTAAAGTGATAAACAAAGGTCCTACCATTCATCTCAAAGGTCCTTCAACATCAAACACATCAAACACATCAAATTCCCTAACACAAGGTCAAGGTCAAACATTGAATGTAGTCCAAACCAATCAACAATGCATAGGTCCCCCATGTGCTAAGAGAACATATACCCCATTGGGTGAACCTATTGAATCAGTCCTAAAGACAATCTTACAATCCAATGTTATCTAGTTACCAAACATCAAAAACTATGAACCCTCATTGATCAAACCCAGTTGGTAAGGAAAATGAATATTGTGAATATCACTATGGAAAGGGACATAAGACATCTTGATGCTAGACACTCAAAAATTTCATTCAAGATCTCATCGAACAAGGAATCATTTCAATAGAAAATTCACAAGGCAAGAAAAATACTCATCATACCATATTTAAAACTCCCTTGCAAGATCATGACAAAGGAAAAGCCTATAGTTTAGGGAATAACAATAATGCCAATTATACTTGCATCATGCATGATTAAAACACTATTATCCAAAATATACAAACCTTTGATGATCATGTTGCCACCATTACCATAAATAAGAAAAGTTTAGAGTGTGCTATCACCACTTGTAGAGCCAAGGTAACTCTTCTAGGACCTCCTCCCAATCCACAACCAAAAGGGTAGTACAATATCCTAGAGCAGCTAGGGAAGACTCAAACAAATTTCTATTTTGGAACTTCTCTATGTATCCCCACAACAAAGATCCATCCTTGATAAAACCTTGCAAAAAACATCCGTACCCACTAATCTAGATGTCAATGAATTTCAGGGCATGGTTGGATACCTAGCTATGCCGCATCATGCCACCTTCTCTGAACAAGACCTAGTGAAAAAGTTTGATCATAATGATATGATATAGAGAAGGGGTGTACAATGACAAAAAAACCTTATACAACCACTTACAAGTGCCTTTGTTCATCAAACTATGGGTTTTCCTTCACAAACCCTCATTCTTGCTTGTAGCCTTTCAAAAAGGCCTTGGACATATCTTTTGACCCAGACCTGATCTACAAAAAAGGAGACTCATTTAGGATACCAATTTGGTCATTCTTATACATATCTAAAAATAAGGTAGGGTTGCTTTGTACGGAGGGGCTCAAAATTTGACTATCCTACTTCTAAGAGGGTTTTTTTTGGATTGTTTCTCTACAAAATCAGAATTTTTTGGTGAAGAGTTCTTTTTCCCACGTGAATGAAATGGTCCCAAAATTTTCATGGATGTAGATGATTCCAATACAGAATTTTCCACCAATTTGTAGCATTTCCATGGAGGAAACTGGAGTTATGGTAGCTTTTTGCAAGTTTGAAACCCTAGGCAAGGTTTAGAACAATTTTCACGAAAATGCTCATATCTCTCTCAAAAATTTATGAATCCTTATCAAATAAAAGCCAAAATAAATCTAAGACCCTCCTCTACAACATACAACCACCATTTCATCCGTACAATGCACCCATAATTTGACAATGTGACAGAAATTGAAAGAAGCAAGGAAAACACAAAAATAGATGTGCAAAAAAAGAGCTTTCATTGCCTAAATTTCATTCCAACCTCTCCTTTCAAGATTAAAAGGATTATTTCAATGTTTAAAACCATATTCTAACTCTCCCCAATCGTATTTGGTTTAGTTACATCAAATTACATTAGTTTGCAAAAAATTGCAAAGTTGCTTGACAACTTTTGAACAATGTTGACAACATTTGCATTTTCACTTAACCTTGCACCTAGAGACTCCATAATGAATCAAACTAACTCCAACTAACATGAAATGGCCTCAAAGGACCTTATTACATGAAATCAAGACTCACTTGAAGAAAAACCAAAAATTCATTACATAAACCCAAGGGTGCACCTGGAACCAAGGGTGCCCCTGCACCATGATCCCCTACACCTAGAGGTCTACGTAAATAAACATAAGATTAGATGAGTCTTGGTAGACAATGGATTAGGTCTAAACATTTTCTCTCTAAAATTGGTAAAAGAATTGGGATAATTTGAGAATTTCATAGATCAAACCAAGAAAATTATTATCAAATCCTATGATGATATTGAATGTTTATCTAAAGGAGTAATTTCGCTTCCCATAAAAGTTGGTCCAACTATGCAAAATATAGTTTTTCATGTCTTGGATATGGATTTACACTACAAAATTCTCCTTAGCCACCCATGGATTCATGCCATGAAAGACATACCATCCACATACCACCAATGCCTCAAGTTTCCACATAATGGTACTTAAATTACTATTCTTGGTGATCTTGATCCCTTTCAGTATTGCACAAACCTAAAAGGAACCGTTAAATGCAAAGTGCCCATAAATTGAGAGGACTCATCTTCCACCTCATTACACTATACTAATCCATCTAACCCTTGTCAAATTATCCACTCCATTCACCCCGCCGTACAAACCCAAAGTCCAAATTCAAGACAAAGGATGCAAATAATATAACATGAAGAGCCTCTTTTTCATTAGAAAGTTACCTAAATGACCAAAGTCTTATGGTAAGCCGCATCTCATACATCCTAAGGTTATCATCCATAATCCCTCTACAACCTTCACTAAATGGGGGGATTTAGCCAAAGAATCTTTGGATGACCACATTTACATATGGCTATATAAAGAAGAGGAGGACATAGAACCTAAGCAGTTGTTGGTTGAACAATATCCAAAAGGGTTCCTCTTGATGAAGCAACAAGAATATGATGGAAACAATGGCCTTGGTCTAAAAAAACATGGGATAGTGGAATCCTTGCTACCCCATAAATTACCAAAGTATAGTGGGTTAGGGTTTGTACTAGTAAAAGTGACTATCCGGGGTATCGAGTTACCTTCGAGTGAGACTGTTAATGCTTCAAATGAAATCGAGACATCAGAGGAATACTATA
>VDFB02380626.1:0-29375 GCA_007258455.2 Sequoia sempervirens
GTTTCTTAGTGCAAGAGAATAATAATGTTGACACACTCCATAGTTCTGCACCCTCTAATATCTCTTCTATTTGTGGGAATAAAGTGATAGAAGAATGTGAAAGCATGGACAATCATGATAATCATAGTTTCTCCCAATATCTCTCCTACATGTGACAAAGGTATTTTGGAGCTAGAAGATACAACCATTCAAGATCATGACAATGTTGAAAGATTATCTTCTATAACTTCTACTTTTGAAGATATTATGGCACAAGATAATCACATCATAAACACATCTCTTTGCATCACTCTACCTAGTTTGCATTCATCTTCTAACTCTTCCCCTATTTGTGAGAATGCTTTTGCGACCAATCATGGAAATCACATTATTTTTCAGGAGGATATGTTGGCATTAGATGATCCAAACGTTAAGACCTATGATGATTCTCTTTATTTTTCTTCCCCTATTTTGGAAAAAATTATTGGCCAAAGGGATTTAATCATGGATAATCATGATAATCATACTTTTTCTTCTCCTAATGTCTCTTGTACTAGTCAAAAAGATATTTTTGGATTATAAAAACTTTTCATTGAATGTCATGAGACTCTTCTAACTCCCTTTCCTAATGTTTCTCTCATTCAAGAATACATACTTGAGAAAAAGGATCCAATCATTGAAAAACATGAATGTGATGCTTTTTCTTCTCTTGATGCCTCCTCTACTTGTGATGAATTTAATATTAAAAACATATTAATGGAATGTGATCAACATCTTATTTTCTTTTCTCCTAAAATCTCTCCTCCTAGGGTCGATATTATGGCACATAAAAATGATACCTTAGAGAAATCAGACAAACAAATAGAGTTTTCTTCTCATATCACCACCATTGATACTCAAAAAAATCCAACCATTAATCGTCCCCCTATGTGTATTGAAGTTATTTTGGACACACCTAAGAATCCAATCATTCTTTACCCACCATTACACAAGAATCAAGTTCACAATACACCTGACCTCATTATTTACCCACCTATGCACAATTTTTTCTACCAACAAAGTTACAATGACACTACTAACCTATATGAGAAAGTGTATACAATCATGGCCAACCTCGAACCTAAAACATCCTTGCTCAGGTATAATGTTCTATAGTGTCACATCCTTGTTCTAGAACATTATTGTGATGCTATAGAACAAGGTCTTCATACCCCCATATGTCCTAAAACACAAAAACCACATCATGATCTTTGTGATTATCATTTCATAGAAATAATCCAACCACACAAACCTTCCTTTAATATCAATACTGTCACACAAGATTATTCCAAGACAACTATAACCTTGGTACATCCTAAATTGATAGATATCTCATTAAACATGTACCAAACATAAACTTTGTTTCCTTATCCAAATAAATAGCATTAGTTTCTACTCCTTCCCATGTAATAGTTGTAGGATAATATCATACACACTATTGCATGTTTGGCATCCAACACAAAGGGCATCATACCATCATCCATTTGAAGATAACCCTTGTCCTGCACTAAGTGGAGGAAAAGGGTTAGAAAGCCTTATCCTTGTATGTCACTTTTCATTGTCTCTTTTGGCTAATTTTTAACCTTTCATGAAAGTATAAAATCAAGCTTGGGATGTGGATGACATGTCTTAAGATTGACTTGCATGTGACATACTCCCTTTCTTCATGATGCAACTTATCAAAAACCTATGACTTGGGATAGGGAATTTTAGATAAGCTCTCATATCCTCTTCTACTTTAAAGAAATTGTTCACAAAATGTTGTGTAGAAATTTATTTAAAGTGGGGGCATACATAGACAACATCTCTATGTCATTCTTTGTGTCATTCCTCCACTTCTATGTGCCTCAGGGAATGATGACAATTTTGAGCTATTTAATCAAAACATTATAGCAACAAACATATTGACCCCAAATCCATAGATCCCTTATGTGTTTGGTGTGTTATTTTCTAGGGGAATCTCCCTTTCTTTTGTTTTCTTTTTCATTGACATAAAACAGCCTAACTTAGAAACATATGGCTTGGCCTAAAGGCTTTCCAAGTTGGCTCTCATGTCTTATTTCATTTTTTTCATTTTTCCTAAATGCTACTTTAAAGTAATTTCTCATAGACCGGCATGTAGCAATTCCTTTAAAGTGGGGGGCATAGATTACCATCAATTCATTTGGATTCATGGTTCTTAGTGTAGCCTTGTCACTTCATATGATGTGTTTGTCACTTTGTGGACCATATTCGATGTGATGTCATTCATAATTGTGATCTATCTTAGCATATTACATTCCTCTTGGTGGTTTGATGTGATGCACTACATCCCCTAAGTTGTGAATATTTTATTCTTTAACTAGTCCTCTCTTGGAGACATTAGACACAAGGTTCCCTAAGTGATAGAACTTGCATGATCTTAACAAGAATCCTTTGAACATCTTTTACATTTTACATATAACACTTTTTTATTTTACATTTTTTCATTTTTACCACCTTGCATAATGTAACTTGCATGCATGTGGTACGCTTGCATTTGTTCATGAATTCTAAGTATACAAAGCTTGTCTTGTCTCATGAAGCATGAACTAACATTTTCCTTTGTGGCACCTTGTTAAAGTTATCAAGAGGTATAGCTTTGATATGGTTGAGCTGGAAGCCCACTTAGTGGCATGACTTTCTCCATAGCCACCTATGTGTTTTTGAGTACATACCAACTAGTGTATGTATCTCCCCTTTTGGGATTTCTCACCCTGTAGATGAATAGAACTTTCATGGCCCCAAAGTGAGTATAATTGGGACTTCTCACCCAACGAATAGCCATAAGTTTCATTTCCCTAGAGTGAGTTCACATTTCTTATTCCAAACAACCAGTCTAGATCTAATCCACAAAAAGCTAGGAAGATGATCAAAACTTTCAATCCTTGTCTTCATCATGTGTGTTCCTTTGTTCTTATGTTTCATTTTCTATGATATCTTTATCCTAGGGGCTTGATCATCCCTCTTAATTATTGTTGTTTTTATCTTACCAACATGAGTACATCAAAATCCCTCTCGATATGCATGTTGGGCTACTTTAGTGAGATTTTGAAGCAAATTCATACTCTCACTAAAGTGAGAGCTCAATATGTCACAAAAAAATGTATAGTTGACATTTTCATGCTCACTTGAGTCTTTCTAATAGAAATTTTCTTTATTTTTCTTTGTTTTAATGTTGTAATGTGGTCAAAACATTCACATTAGTTCCTAAACATTAAAATTATGACACCTTGTGAAGGTGTTGTGGAATGTTGTAAGAAATTTCTACACTTATCTAGACTCTATTCATTACACCTCACCTAAAAAATACCTTTTCATCACTTATCAAGTCCGATTTTGGAGTCTTGCAAAGTCTTGTAACACGATTTCACACTTTTCTTGGCTTAATTTCACTATTTACACCTTTCTTATGCTTTATTTGACCCCTTAAGGTACTTCCTGACTATTTTCGAGTGTATTGTTGAGAACATTCCCATTGGACAAATTTTAATGCCTCAAAATTCCTGACAACTACTTAATTTTCTTAAGTGGGACTAAGTCACCAATAGGGGTGACTTAGTCCTTTTTGGCACAAAACTCAAACTAATTTTAAAATTATAGGGGGAATTTAAACTCTAACCTTTGAGGTTAGCCTATGATGTGTTACTTTCAAGAAATTTTAATAAAATTAGGTATAAATAAGTGTTTTTCTCCTAATTTTACATCTCCTCATTCACTTGCATTCACTAAACATTAATCAATCATTTGAACACTAAACATTCAAGAAAATCAAGCATTATCAAGGCAATCTATTGGAGTACTTTATTGCATATCTTCATATTTTGAGAATCAAAGGTGTGGTAAGTCTATGATATTTTCATTTTATCTATTTTTCATACTCTTTTCATTTCATTTCATTGTTTAGGGTTTGATTAATAAAGTCGGGTTTGACCAAGGAAAACCCCTATTCTCTAACTCTCAACCATTTTCCCCCTTTTGCATGTGTGTTTGTAGAATTTTGTATGAAAATTTATCAAGCAATTATGTGTTGAAATTTGGTCAATAGTTCTACAAATTCTATCAAGTAAACATCACCCTAATTAAGGATTGGAGAAGCTTTCTACTCCATTTTCTATAGAATAAAGTATAGACACATGTCAAAAAAGAAAGTCGAGACTTGAGACTTCCAAATTCTATCCCAAATTCCTCAATATTTGTAGGTGGACTAAGTTTCCACTAGTGGCAAATTAGTCTTGCTTCCAGGCCTAAAAATGGATTTAACATTTCTGGATACCCATTTAGGAGATTCTCGTTGTGACAAAGTTTCAAAAAAATAGGACTAAGTCACCCCACCTAGCATAAGTGTCCTAGTCAGCATTTTCAGTCATCTTTTTAGGATTTCAGAATCTCCCAGCATCAGGCTTTAGATTCCAAGTTCACCTCTTTCATTTTGTTTTGTTATTTCATCATTTAGTTGAATTTTTAGGATTTTTGCATATCACATTGTATTTTCCAATACTTACTTTTTTAGGTTTTGCATCATTAGATCACTACATTTTCATATTAGATCATTAGGGCATCTTAATTAGGCATAATACATTTCATTAACATAGATTTTGAGTGTAAACCCTTGCATTTTGGTCCCCTTTCAATCTCCTTTCTCCTTTCTAGGTGAAAAACCCTAGGAGGAGCAAAGCATTGTGAGGGAAAACCAAAATCATCATTTACACATTGTGGTGCCTTATCGATGTTATTGGGAGCATAACTTTGGTATGTTTTGTATAATGGGAAGCCGACACACTGACATGAATTTCTCATTATATGGTGGGAATCCAACATACTAGCATGACCTTCTCACTAAACCACTTCTTTGGGACAACTCACCCCACAAATGACTTCATGTTCTATGGCCCTAGAGTGAGCGCATCTTTGATCCACCTCATTTTTCTTTCCTTTATTTCTTGTCATTGCATGATTGTGTATCTTGTTTTTCTTCATATCATTCACCTTGTGTGTGTCCTTTTGTGCTCATGTTGATTTGACTTAAGATCTTGGATCTTGGGGGCTTGATCGATGCTTTGACCTTTGTCATTCTTTGTCATGCACATTAGTATGATTGTATCCCTCTTGAATGTCTACTTTAGTGTGAGTTTGAAGCAAGTTTATCATCTCACTAAAGTCGGAGCTAAATGTACCATATAAAAAAGGAAACTTGCTTGACTTGGGATTAATTAATGATAAATTTGACCTAAATTTTCCTTAGTCTAGTGTTGTGAGGTGTTTTACAAATCCACATTAGGTCTTGGGCCCTAGCAAAATGAATAAAATGCATGTCTTGTAAAGGTGTTGTAAAGAATTGTAACTGACTTTCACACTTTTCTACAATTTTTTTGGTCCTTTCCTCCTAAAATTTGAATTAAATATTATTTTAATTCCAAAGTTATCTTTTCCAACTTCTTCTATAATTAAATAATTATTTCAATTATTTAATTATTCATTATCCTTTTCTCTCTATAATTAAACAAATGTTATATTTATTTAATTCTTTATCCTTTCTTCATCTCCCCAATTAAATAATTATTTTAATTATTTAATTATCCCTTCTCTCTCCATTAAATAATTATTTTTAAATATTTAATTATCTCATTATTTGTTCCCATCTTTCTCTTTAAATAAATATAATTAATAGTTTATTTATTTCTCTTATATTGGCCACCTCAAGTCTTTATTTATCCATGTCTTTCTTCTCTCAATTAACCTCCCCCCTTGATTTTAAGTTATTTCCTAATTTAATCTTGGACCTTGATTATGATCCTTATTCTTAAATATTTTGTATAAAAGGAGACCTTTAACTCTAATTCATTCATCTAATTCATAATTCATCCATCATTCATTATTCATCCATATTTTCAAGTCTAGCAAGCTAGGGCTTTAGTATTCTGAGACATCAAGATAGCTTTCTAAGGCATTAAAGATAAAGATTCTTCATCCATTGTTGTAGCAACTCAAGATCCTTCATCATGGAAATTTTCTAATTGTATTATTTCATATTTCATGTTTCATTATCTTATTTCATCATTTTAGTTTAATTACTATAATGAGGTTTGACCAAGGCAAACCCCCAATACGAATAATCAACATTTTCTCTCTCTTCCTTTGTGTGATTGCAAATTTAGGTGCTTAGATAGCTTGGACATGATTGAAGATTAGGTTGAAAACTTGTTGAAGTCATCTCCACTTTTTCAAGGCCAAAATCAACAAAAGAACTCACCAACAGTGCTAAAAATCAAGGTTTCAAATCTATACACCTGGAGGTGTAAATTGAGCAGACTAAGAGCTCCAGATTCTATTTTTTATTTTTTGAAAAAGAAAAAGTGGACTAATTCACCCAGAGTGGTGAATGAGTCCCACTGTACCTATTTCTTGAATATTTTTGTAGATTTGAATACCTATTTGGCTAAAATAGGCCCCGATACAATTTTCCAGAACTGGGACTAATTTGCCTAGAATTGCGAATAAGTCCCACTAGGCCTAAAAATCAACATCTTCAGAATTTCAAATTCATTTCCACTCTCTTGTAAGTTTTTAGGTGCACACATTCAGTTTTGTATCTTTCTATTTAGTTTTACTTTCATTTATATTCATCTTTGTAGGTCTTTTTGCATACAACACTATGTTTTCAAACATCTCATATTTCTTAGGTTTTGCATAAATAACCAATCTCTCTCTTTAGTTTATTGCATTTAGATAATTAAATTTAGGCATACTTTCATTGTACTTGTATTAGTTTGAGTGAACCACCTAGATTTTGGTGTGGGATCTATCTCTTTCCTTAAGGTGAAAAACCCTAATTAAGCAAAAGAATCATAGCATTTTGCACCACAAAATATATGGTTGAGAAAGATTCATAATTGGAGGTTTGATTACATTCTGAAGAGGGCTTGGTTGTTAATGGACTCTTTTAAAGAAACTCAAATATCACATGTGTATTGAGAAGGTAATAAAATAGCATAAAATCTTGCAAGTTTGGGTAGTGAAGGTCTAGAATTCAGATTTTTGAGTGATAGGGATAATGCAAAATATTTTCCTATATTATAGAATTTGGTAAAATTAGAGAAAGCTCCAAACATGGTTATCCTTTTATAATTTCCTATATAGAGTTAATATGAGAAATGGAAAACTGATGCCCTATTTTCAATATCAATTAAACCACTCACTATTGGGAGGATGTTATAGAAATAATATGTGTTATTTTTGTGCTATTTTCCATGTCAAACTCTTCATGTGATGTTGTTACAAGCTTTAAAAAAGGGTGAAGTCATCTCATGGTAGCCGATTTTATTACTAACATGGTTCTAATTTTGTAGGTATTCATTTCATCACGATAGATGGTGTGTATAGATAAATCATTAATTGATGTTCCTTATTCTCATGTTCCTTAAGAGTTGGGGAATGTTTGAATCCTAAGTAGGTGATTCTCTAGCCAAATTCATTATTATTTCACACTCCTTCAGTATATTTATCCATCATTGTTGGTTCTGATAGTATTAAAACTTTTTTTAGTGTCTTTGTCTCCTATTATTCTAGGAATGTGTGAAGAGGTGTGGCATCTGGAAGGTGTAGCAACTATTGCAACATTGTTGTGGGTGGTACGAAAGGAAGATTGGTGATAACTCTTTCTAGGTGGTGTGCATTAAAACACTTTTTGTGTTTGGAAAATGGTGTATCAACCCTGGATAGGTTTGGGAGAATCCCTTTGAGGGCTTCCTCTTGAATGAGGATCTTGGTATTGTGTTTAAGCCAAAATGCTTGTGGGTAGAAGACTGCATTCGCATAGTGATCAACATCAAGGTAATTAGCTTGAAAGGGTGGAGGATTTTTCTTCCATCGTAGGTGCTTTCAATTTTCTTATCAAATTTGATGGATTTATGTCAGTCTCTAAGGGATTTTGAAGACCTTTCTGGTATATATGTTAAGAGTCAATTCCTACAAGATAATGTTGTGTTAATGGAATTTCAAGGGTATAAATTTTTTAAGGGAAAAGGGCTGATATGAGGATTATTTTCAAGAAAATTTCTCAAAAAAATGACAAGGTTTTCAAGAAATAAATGATGCAATGAAGTTATCTTACCAATATTTTTATGTGGAAAACCCAAAATGGGAAAAACCATGATGAGGATTATCTCACAATATAGTATAACCGGTCATAAGATATTATAGGGGAACACTACCAAGATACACTATCCTTGAAAGGCTCACAACTTGAAATGATTACAAAATGGAGTGTGGCTCACTACCAAAAAATGAATTGATGGAGTGCACCTTTCATGTGTTGAATACAACTCCAAGTAAGCCCAGAAAACTAAAAACTATATTGGTTTACAATTGCACAACATATACTACAATTCTACTTAGACACAGAACTCATACATATGAGTTCAAACACTATCACACATCACTAGTTGCACACCACATATATGTCATACTAGGTTCAATACAAAAGTGTTTCATATACATACTATTGTATCCTTACACATCAATTAGGTTGGCCTAATTTGATGTACACATGCTTAATTCAAAAAAAAGCTTATCAACTACAAACATAATTCCTTTAGCATTTAAACAAAAACATAAAATAAATAAATTGGGTTGGAATAAACTTGAAAAGGATGTTGTTAATATCCACGAAATGTATTAATCTTCATACCACATATCCATGTCGGCCAGAGGAAGACTTATACCACTTTGTATAACTCCTGAGTAGAAAACTGTATGTCGATCTTTTGTCATTCATGTCTTTAAGCCTATTCAACCAAAATCACTAAAAAATTGTCCATATATGCATTTAATAGTCCTAAATAACAAATTAAAATCACATAGGGAGATATTCTAACATGAGTAATTTCAAATCACATTTCTAGATCATGATAATACAAACACTGTTTACCAAATGGACAAAAAATGTCACCAAACAATGTTGGAATTAATGAAAACACACTAGAGGGCATCTTCTTCATTCTTCCAATAGTGTTTATACATATAGGTGGAAGAAATATTGAAGATCTCTTGAGGAATAAATTTGAAGAAGTTGAAAAAGTTGTAAAAGTTGTCATCTCATGGAAACTCGTCTATAGAATTTATTTTCAACATTTTGACACTACCACTTTGTCAAATTGAAAGGTTCAAATCTATATCAGAATCTCCCAAAAGTTACAAAAACCCATGATAGTGGATGAATTCGCCCCTGAGTGAATGAGTCCTAGTTAGTCTTTAGAAACTCACTTTTGGTGACAAGTAAACATAGTTTCTTCTTATTTTGAGTTTAATATTGTTGTTTCAAGTTTAATTTGGCATAATTGGGTTATTTTACTATTTTTATTTTCCCTCCCAAAAGTACTTGGTGAGCTTGACCCGATCCCTCAAGCATAAGAAAATCTACAGATTCACACCTTGATTTGACTCACCTAAGGGTTGCAAGTCAATTATTTTGGTGGATCTAATTTCTTAATTGAAAATAAGGAAGATAGATTTATAATACCCCCATTTTAAAAACCTATTTCAAGACTCCCATACCTATTTTCCTTTCTTTCAATCATATATGTTACTTTTTACACATTACCATACCATTGGCATCCATCCATGAAACATTGCAATCGATCTCCTATATATATCCATATCAAGTCTAACTTAAATTAGGTTGGCCTAATTAGAAGTAACACATAAAATTGAATGTATCATCCTTAAAAGATTTCATTCAAATCTCACGTGTTAATAAAAAATTTAGTTCAGCTTAAGATAGGTTGGGATAGACCTATAATAGATCTTACATAGCGTAGCAACACTTTTTTATCCTTCACATAACATAAAACATGCCAAGTCACCCCAAATAAGGCCTAAATATAAAAAAAATATCTATTTTACCTAATTTGTCAAATGTGTGACAAAAAAATGATCTTACATTGAATTCCCACTAAAGTAAAATCCAATAGCTTATCTTTAACTTGACAAAACAAAATAATTATCTATGAAGGAATGTAAAATCTCCCATGCCAACACTCTATATAGAAAACAATTTCAATATATAGAATAAATTGTTTGAATCATATCTTCCTGAATACTTCACTAAAAACAAAAACTCTTGGATTTATATACATCTAATGATCATCAAAACACTATTATAATCACAGAGTGCCATTTCAATTTGTAGTGGAGTACAAACATAAAAACTAACACGCTAAACCACTATACCGGAAAAAATGCTTCCAAGCTGTGCTAGAATGATCCACAACAATGTTGACATTAATGAGAAAACTAGAACATGAAAAATGTACAAACAATGCTACATACCATGCTTATGTTTCCAGATGGAAACATAAATGACAAACTTCCAACAATATTCCTCTTTACACCATCACTTCCAACAATCTTTCCCTTTGTAATCGATGGAAAGATGCATATCAAAAAAATTCTTGAAAAAATTGCTTTCACTAAATGACTTTATAAATATCTCTCCCTAAGTATCTTTCCTGAATATCTCTCCCCAAGTAGCTTTCTTGTATATCTCTCCCCCTTTGACATCAATGGTAAAGGGTGTGGAAAAAAAATATTGTATACTCTTCCTCATATGTACAAAAAAATATAATTGAATGGGTGTACTAACTCCCCCTTATGAAGTTAACTAAAAAAATCCTAGATCACCTCCACAAAAGAATCTGAAAAACTTGAAAAATGGATAAAAAGTAAGAGTGTTCAACCCGAAGATGTTGACCCATGAAGCTTCTGCAAGATGACTTTCCAAGTGGTTCTACCTTCTTCCCACTATTTCTTTGTTGTTGCAACTATTTTGTATTGTGACTCAAGCTCCACCAAGATCTCCTTTCCTTCTTCCAAAGTATAGGGAGTAATATTTATCTTTGAAATCCTATCTATAGTGGTAAGGGCACTTGATACAAGTATATGCTTCATCTTCACCAAGTCCCTTAGCTTCTAAACTTCTTGATTATTTATTTTCTTTGGCTTTATAGAGTAAACAATTTTTCATGTAAGTTCATTAAATCAGTCCATGTTTTATCATTTCTATCTTCTACTGGATCATAGCTATTTTATGCCTTACTTATTTGTGTCTTAGTTTTATTCATAGCATCTTTTATACTTTGTATGGCATCCAACAACTTCATACAATATAAAAATAAGGTATTTTCTTCATCTTTACAAGGTTGTAAATCCATCAAACTTTTTGAAGTGTAGGAAAATGCATACCCTTGCATTTTTCCACTTTCTTGGGCCTGCATTTCTTTATTTATCCTTATTTATGTCTTAATGGGTCCTATTTTGCATCCACAAGCTTAATAAATTGTATCTTTTTATGGCTAATCCTAACAACCATCAAAGGGTAATAATTTAATGATTCTGGTTGTATGTCCTCGATTTTGGGTACTGGGACTAAGATGACACTTAGGGTATCTTTTTCCTCCAAAGGTCTTGGCACCTTGTTTTTAGAGGTTCCTTAGAGGGTACCATTTTTGGATATTGTGCCTTATGTTTCAAGCCTTAGGACTAAGACAACACCTAGGGAATCTCAGTCCCCCTTAACTTATTTTTGGGATTTAATTTCAAAACTTGTTGATATTTATCCTCCTTTAATTAAGAATTCTTATGTCGGCTTGGTGTGCTGTAATTTCTGGATATTAGGCATGGATAAGTATAAATACAAGGTTCTTTCACTAATTTCTTACCAAACAAGTTGATTGATCATTCCTAATAGCACAATTGAGTTCACAAGAGAATTCAAGAGAAATCATCAATCATTTGGAGCTGTCATCAAGATTCAAGCATCATGTTAAATATATTCTTGTATCATGTGTTTTTTTTAGCTAACATTTGTGATGTAGGGTTTTGATTCAAGAAAGTGATTCAAACTAAGATCTATCAAGCATTCCTTTGATTCAAAATCTACACTCAATCTAGCCACTTCACACAAGTCTGTAGATTTCATAACAAGGGTTTTGTGAGTTGCAACATAGCATTTTGTTCTTTCATCATTTCCCTTCATTATTCTATTTCACTCCAAGGTTTAATTACCAACAAGGGGTTTGACCAAGGAAAACCCCTAATTACTAACAATGCACAAGTTTTTCCTCTATTGTGTGTTTGTGTTTGTAGATTTAGATTGAAGATCATTTGGAGTGCAAAGTTACAATGTTGCAAAGTTGCATTGGAAAGTTTTCATATTCATAGAATGTCATCTACAAGCCAAATCTGGAAGTTTTATGACTTGACATCTAAGAATAAGGAAGTGCAGACATTGAGCCTCAAGATCACATTTATAGATTTCAAAATTTCAAGATGGGACTAAGAAAACAAAAAGGGCATCTTAGTCCTCCCAAGGGTATTTTGCAGAGATTCTTTTAGATTATTTTCTGACATCCAAAGATTTTGCATTTCCCTCAAAAAATAATAGCGGGACTAAGATATTAATAAGGGTTTCTTAGTCCTCCCTAACATATTTTGACAACATTTTTGCATTTATAGAATCCCCATTACATTTCTATACTCCCTAGGTACATACATCATAACTTCCTATTACCTAATTTTGTCATTTGCACTCATCATTTGTCTTGCATTACTAGGTTTTGTGAGTTGAATGCTAAGTTGTCTTTTCTAAGATTTTTCATGGTGGTGAACCCTCCAAAGCCTAAAGAACCCCCTGTAGCTCTTTCTTATTGAGAATTGACTAACATTTGTGTTGATAGTTAATCCATTTTGGGATCCTAGGTTATTCTTGAATGATAATTGAAGAAGAGTGGTGTTGTATGACCTAGGCCGTAAAGCAACCATTTTCCCATTAATCATTTTGGTGAACTTAACATTTCAAAAATTCATTTTTTTCTTATTTAGTGTTCACTAAGGTTGTAGATCTAGGTTGCATTAATTATTGCATTACATCTTACATTACTGAAAGCACATTTGGGGTTTCTCACATTTGCATTAGTAAAAGTGCATATAGGTTTCATTTCTACTTTCTTGCATCATCTTATCTCATTGACCTAGGCCATAAAGAACCCATTTTCCCATTAATCATTTTGGTGAGCCTGACATTTTTGAAATTCATTTTTTTTATTTGGAGTTCACTAAGGTCCTAGATCTAGGTTTTGTTCATTCTTGCATTGCATCTTGCATTAGTGAAAGTGAATCTAGGGTTTCCCACATTTGAATTAGAAAAACTGCATATATGTTCTATTTATTCTTTCTTGCATTGTCTTATCTCATTGAAATACTAAAAATTGTATTTTAATCATCCTAATTACATTTAGAAACATTTTCATAGATGCACTCAAAATTGAAAGATTATATTCAATTTTGCATCCAATTGCTTGTTACTAGTCACTTTTTCTTGCATTCATTTGCACACTTTTTTGTTTCTAAACATTAGGTCCCAGAGTAGGCAACCTAGAAACACTATAACCAATAAAAACTTTGTTGTTTTTCTTAAAAAAAATATATTGGGACTGAAATTACCTTATTGGTGTCTTAGTCCTTCTATGGGTTTTTAGCGCATAACCTTATCTAGGTTGTTTGCTTTCTATTCCAATTTTTGGAGCCTCAAAATTCCTCTAGCAAGACCTAGATGCCCTTGCTAGTTTTTTAGTCCCTATTGACTTTTACCTTGCAAATTTGAAGGTTAAACAGTGAATTTATGTGCTTTTTTTGGTTGTAGTTACTTTGTTGTTTTAGTCTATCAATTTACTATTTCATGAATTTTCATAGTTCATGTTTACATTGATTGATAAATATATATTATTTCACTTTGATTTTGTTAGAAGTAGACATCATTCTACATTCATTAGAAAAAATAATACTAAAAACATAAAAAGAAACAAACAAACAATGGTTAACATTAGTATATCATTTAAACCCTTTAGTAGAGATGACTTTGATATGTTAGATGAAGCACTTGACAACTTCATCTCAGCTACGTCATCCACTAAATATTTGACATAAGAGGATGCAATTTTCGACAATCATGATAATTATAATTGTTCTTCTCCTGATATTCTCATGTTGGTGATGAAGGAATCTTGGTAAAAGGAAATACAATCATTGAAGATCGTGAAAATATTGTTTGTCTTCCTCCCCTTTGGAAAGAAATTATGATACATGAAGCTGAAATTAGGGCCACTACTTTACCTAGTCTCCATTCATCTCCCAACACCTCCCCTACTTGTTAAAATGCTTTAGTGAATAAGGATGCAATCATGAATGATCATGAAAAAAATATTTTTGTGGAGAATATGTTGATGTTAAGGGATATAATAATTGAGAACTATGACAATCATACCTCTCCTACTTGGGAAGACATTATAGGAAATGGGGATATAATTATAGATAATCATGACAATCAAACCTTTCCTTCTCCTAATATCTTTTCTAGATACGGAGAAGATAGTTTAGTATTAGAATATATCCTTATTGAGACTCATAAGAATCATATCCCTCCCTTTCCTAAAGCCCCTACCATTTGGGAAGACCTATTTGAACAAAAAAATCCAATCATTGGTAAACATGAAAGGGTATGTGTAGGATCATCATGGAAAAAAGGGCCCTTAAGTGGCAAAAAATTAGAAAAATCAGAGTTAGGAAACTTGACATTAAAGTTTGAATATTTTATCTATACTATTTTAAAAATATGTAAGAATAGAATCTATAGAAAATTTAATTTAGTTTCTAAACTACTAGTTTATTTTAAAAAAAGAAAGAAATCTATTTGGTGAAAAATTGAAATTTTAATGCGATTATTACTTAAATTTCAAGGAAAAAATAAGTAGGTCTTCTATCGACCAGCTAACCACAATAAAATGATAATATTATTTTATAATATTTTAGATATAAGTAGAGGACTCATGTTCCAATGGCAGTGCATATTTTTGTAATTTTTTTCCAAGTAAATAATTAATAATGAATTTTTTATTACAACTTTTTTAAAATATAAAAGCTCATATTGACCACCTTAACTTGGTCAAAATTCATGAAATTCAATTTTATTTTTTTGAATCCTATAGTATGTGAAGCATAGAGATGTGACACATGTTTTGGATTCAAAAATGTGATGTGTTGAAAGCTATAGATTTTTTCAATCAGGTCTATCAATCGGGGACTTGAGTATTAATTTGAATAGAAAATGAATAATAATTAGTTATTAAATTCAAGTAGAGTATAATTTATATTTTGGAAGATGAGAATTTCATTTAAAACCACCATTTAATCATTTTTTTGAGGTAAAAATTAAGTCAGCCACATCATCATATTGCCACTTTTTGGCCCATCATGATCCTGCACATACTTGAAACTCATATTTATCATTCTCTTGATGCCTCTCCTATGTGTGATGAAGCTAATTTGAAAAATATAACCATGAACTATGATGAACCTATTGTTTGTCACTTTCCTAAAAGATATGCTAATAGGGTAGATATTATGGTAGAAGAGAATGAGACCTTAAAGAAAAATGACGAAATTATGGACAACAATCAAATTTACCCCTCTCCTAATATCTCTTCTATTTATGATGAATATGTACTTTTGTGTTAGAATATCCAATGGACGAGAGTTTTGAGAGTCCTATCTTTCTCTCTTCCCCTAGGAAAAACATTATTGAAAAAGAGAATGTCATCATTGATAAGCAATAAAATACAACCATTGATGAAGTTATTTTAGAGGAACCAAACATAGAATTTCATCAACATCTAGTTCATTCCTCTCTTAAAAAATATCCTACTAGGGAGGATATCATGGTGGAATAAAATGAGAACATAGAAACATGTCTTTCAAACAATAGTGATGTGGCTTCCATAGATGAAGATGATGAAATGACATTAAAATTCCCTTTGCTAACATATCATGAGTGTAAGGACAAGTGTATTGAGGTTATGAACATTAGAGCTCCTTTGAGCCCTCTAATTTTTGAACCACCTAAGCGTCAACTTATCATTCATCTACCCTCACAAAAACCACAAGTTAAAAATAAACCTGTGATTATCTTAGAACCACCTCAAAAGCTACTCAATGATGATAATGTTTCACAACAACAGAGTTACAATGACATTGCTCACATATATAACAAAGTGTATACAATCAAGGTTGAGTCTAAACTTGAAAGTTGTTTGCATGTTGAGAAAGAAAAAGAAAAGATTATTGAAGAGGTCACAAAATTATTGTAAGATGATTCAGGTTTCTTTATACCTAAATCCATGGGTGAGTACAAGAGCATAACAAAAGAGTCTAAAAGGGGAAAAGAAAAAGTGATAATGTCAATACAAATTTTGAAAACATCCAATTCAACCACTTTCAAAGAAAGGAAAACATACATGAAAAACTTTGATCATGGTGATTTTGAGAAACCTATGAACCCGAAAACAAAAAAAAAAATCTTTATTAGAAAGGTTACAAACTTATGAAACAAGTTGGCAATAGTGGAAAAGGATGTAGTGCTATAGAACAAGGTATCATTGTACCTATAGAGCCTAAAACACAAGAAATGACTAATGGTCTTGATTATCATCCCTCATGATGGCACCTTCAAATTTCTACAATTTTCAGTACCCATGATGTGAAAATTTGATTTGCACAATCAAAAGTGCTCTAGAAAAATCTGCCCCAACGACCTACTTTAGAGGATCATAATTTAGAGGAATTTAATTTTCATGTCAAATCCCTTGGTGAGTGTATTCATCTGACATATACGATCTTGTATGTCTGATTTCAACTTCTTATGATGAGTTTTGAAAGGATTTGGAAACACAAAGTTGGAGGGTTCTAGGACTATTTTGTTGTTTGCAAATTCTCAATCCTGAGAAGTGGCCTCTTGTTTAGACTTATATTTCATAGCTAGATGATCTTCATGGAAAATGGACTAGTGCTCTGCATTACCTTCACATTCATATGCTCCTTGGTCTGATTTCATAGCCATAAGATCAAGTTTGATATTTTTACCAAGTCGAAATAAAATGCAATTTGTTCACTTTTTACATCTGCATTTCTAGAATGTTACAAGGTGGTCAACTTTGACCCATAATATCTTGAGAAGAAGAATGGATTGCTAGTTGTTTACTATAGAAATTGCTTGAGCCACCCTATCGATGAGAAGCAATGACCATAAAGAAAAGTGAAACTAGGGAAAAGAAACAAATCAACAAAAAAGAATTAGTGGGAGATGTGGATGCATCTCCACCCTAGTCTACTAGTTCATGTGAATAAAGGATGATATCAACATGAGGGCACACCATCCTTTCAAATTAAAATATTTTTTTATAAAAGGTTGCAGGTGCATGAGGTGTTGAGAAGGAAGTCCATGGTGGGCCCAAATAAATATTTAAAGTTTTTAAAATTTTATTTGTTTCCCGATAAATATTTTAAAAGGCCCCACTGTGTAAAATGATAATTTCAAATGCAACTGAGGTTAAAGTAAAGGAACGTGTAAAATTTTTGCCCCGAAAATGTACTATCTAAAGCTCAATAATTTAAAAAATATATATTTTAAATGAAGGATTAAAGTGAAAGGCACAAGTAAGCTTTTTAATAGCTGAGTGAAAAATTTAAAATGCCTTAAAGAGTTAAAATTTTCTTTGTTGCTAGGAATTAAAAGGTGAAGGACGAGTAAAATATTTTATATTGCTTGATGGAAAAAAAATAAAATATTAAGCGTTTCCATTATTAAATTTAGAATATTCCATTTGCTAGAGATGAAAATGTAAAGTGCAGCAAAGTCAGAGGCAGTGGAATAAAAGTGCTTTCATGAGAGAGAAAAAAATAGAACCATTTTTCACTGCAAGGTAAAATGGAAGAGGAGGTGAAGTCTCTTGTGAGAAAAGTAATTTTCAACTACATAGAGAGATGGATGAGAGTGAATCTTCATGGTGGAAAATATTTTTTACTGTTGTGAAGTGGTGATGAAGTGGGAGAACAAATTGCTAAAATAGGGTTTTCTTTAGGTGGTGGGCACTTATTAATCAAAGGGAGTTGAAGATGTCAGATGTCTTCCACGGATGGATTTTAGGGCTTCTTTTGCTTCTATATCTTTTCTTTCCTTCTCATTTGTACAGGTTCTAAAATTTTGAATTAGGAAGTAAGGTAGAATGGTGTTGAGTCTGAGTAAAAAATGGAGTATGCAAATTGTAATAGTTGGGTTTTATGAGCAATTGTTAGCCAATTTGTGCAACAATATATTATTTTCATGAATTTGTCTCCAAATTTGTAAGCTTTTAATCATATGAATTCAATATATCAAGGATGTTTGAATTTGTCATTGTAGCTTTCTTGTGATTGTGTTGTTTGGCTATGGTTCTCTTTCAAGTAAATAGTTAAATTACTTTGATCAGATTACTATGATTTAGAGTGCACAAGTGGGATTGATAAGTAGAATTTTATGACAAATATGAGTGGATTTGTTAATATAAGGCATTAACATATTTTAAATCCATTGGTTGAACCTAGTTTGCTGATAGGATACCTGTTGTTGTTTTATATTTGACTCTGTGGCCCATGATTAGGCACTAATTTATCACAAAGCCTAAGACATTTTCAGAAAAAATTCATATCATTTTAAATCTCAATGAATCTTTGCTTTGTTGTTTAAGTTATATCTTTTCCATGTATCTTCATGGTATTTGAAAGAGTATAGAGGCTGTATTTGAGAGAATTTTACCTAGTAACCCTCTATGTGTTTAAGATGAAGATATCTAAATTATGTGTTCTCAGCAATGTTCAATGAAAATGGGATTATGCTTGAACTTGGTAGAATATAAAATACCCATCACTCATATATCTGAGAACTATCCACTTTCATAGGTCTGTAATTTGTTGTTTGGCATAAGTTTATCATGCATTCAGGCCTACAATTAGGAACACCCTCTTGAGTCCTATGGAGCTCAAGGTGCAGAAGGCTTTCATAGCCTTGTTCATTGGATTTTCTTGTCTTCAATCTATTGATAGTGCAAATTCCTTGTCCTAAATATTTAATCCCCTAGTTTAGGCATTATGTTTCTCCTTAGGATTGAAGGTTGCAAAAAAAATAACCAACAGATTGGTGACTCCAGTGGCAACAATCATAGGAGTATCCATTTGGAAAAGAGTGAAGAATGATGAATCTAAAAAATTGGTTCATATATTGAAGTTTTCAAACCTAGAAGTGGCTATGTTCAGAAACTTTAAATGAATCTATGTGTGACTCTATTGTTGGAGAGAACACATAAGGAAATTCATCTTTGGAAGGAGCTTCATACTACTTGAAGTTCAATCCTCTGTGAAGAGATGTGATGACACTATATGAAGAAATTCTATTGAAGATGTGAAGAGCTCTAGGTCTACCGGAATTTTCAATCAGAAGAAAGGTTAGAAGTTGCTGAAATCTGGGTTTCTAGAATTCTCATAAATTTAAACAAAAGTATTATTATGTTTTGAAAGCGAGTTTATGAGAATTCTTCAAGTCTTGAAAAAATTTGCAGTTAGAATTATGTACAAGTATGCGTGTTTTACTTATAGTTACTCATGGTGAGTAGACTTTAAACATAGTTGAAACTAGATGTCATACTATGTAAAGGATTCAAGGTCATATATTGTATAAGGAATACAGGAACTATGTGAATAATAAATGCATTACTGTGAATTTTTTTGAAAAGGCATATCAAATTGCATCAATATATGCATCCTTGTATGGTTCCTAGTACAACCATGGTTTATGATCAACCCCAACCAATTTTTCAAAGAGGTTTTAACACTGAAATATATAGACCCATACATTTTGATGGAATTTGTGGTTTCCCAAATGTCATACCATCTAAAATTAAAGATAAGATACAAAAATTCAATGGCGAGAAGTCTAAATCAACTAATAAGCATCTACAAGAATTCAATAATCTAATTGATGACTATTAGGTTGACCCTGAGGATGTAATCATGAGATTGTGTGTCCAGTCTTTATAAGGAGATGCAAGAGATTGATTCTCTTATTTACTAGCATGTTCTATTTATTCTTGGGTAGAATTAAAGAAATGTTCATGGAGCATTTGGTGAAAGAATCAATGCTAGTTCTATGATAAATAAATTTATGAGCATTGAGAAAGAAAAGGACAAATTGGTTCTAGGATTTAACCTGATATTTGCTAAAATATTGAGGAATATTCCTGAGGTTTTGAGACTAAGTGATGCAATATGTTTGGTTGTTTATTTGGGAGCTTTTGATAATGAGATGAGCTATCTATTAAGAGATAAAGATCCTAAAAACTTGCATCAGGCCTATGGGATAGTCATGAACATTGAAAATAACTAGAAATATGGAATGCACAAGGGTCATTTGTCTACAAGTGTTTTATGTCCTAAGCCACCAAATGTTGATGAAAGGTGTAAGTCAGAAGTTAAAAATGAATGTCAGAGGACTTACACCCCTATTGTTTTAGCTTATACATCATTCCATAATGTGGATCACATACAGCCCAAAACAAATTGTCAGTAAGTTGCATGCATTTGTGATCCTATGGTCTATGTTGAAGCCCTCTCTTGCATAAGGAAACATGAAGGATAATCATCATATGATCTATGTGCAAGATTTATGGATACCTTTTCTACAATTCTTGAATTTCACAAACCTAAAAATTAAATAGTATGCATTGATTTATTTTATGAATCTTATGAACCAGGTTTGAGTGCTCTACCAAAGGAGTTGAATCCTATTAGGATTGACCAAGTGTGTGAATACTTTTCTATTTTTGAAAATATTAGAGATGATCGTTAAGAAACTATCATGTTTTCAATTTGCAATGATAATTATTTTGTTACCCATATGAGTCAAGTAGTGAGATATCACATAAAGAGGAAGAAGAGAGTAGAGGAGAGGTTGAAAATTTACAACTTAGTGAAGCAATTTAAATGAGTGGCATGTTCATTGGTTATGTAGATAATGATCATAGCTATCATATTTCAAATGCATTGTCTAGATAATAGAAGGATGTATGTGAAGTTATCTCTTGTTGCAAGTATACTATCATGTTTTCTCTTTTTGAAAATATTAGAGATGATCATCAAGAGACTATCATGTTTTCAATCTGCAATGATAATGATTATGTTGCTCCATATGATTCAAGTAGTGAGATATCAAATGAAGAAAAAAAAGAGAGTAGAGTAAATTTTGAAAATGTACACCTCAATTAAGCAAGTGAAATGAGGGTCATGTTCATTGGTTATGTAGATAATGATCACAACTATCATATTTCAAATGTATGGTCTAGAGAATAGAAGGAGGAATGTGAAATTATCCCTTGTTGCAATTCTACTAATCAAAGAATGCATATGGGACCAAGTATTCAACATGGTGACTCAACGTGACTGATTGGTGGTGTTGAAGTAGTGTGTCAAAATGTTCAATATAAAGAGAAGAATAAATACATGTTTGGAATCCTTCCAAGTTTTGACTCTTGTGATGATTATAATACCTATGCTCCTATCATTCAGTCCAAAAATTTTGAACATAGTTTTAGTATTGATGAATCCCCTTACTATAATAATAATGATGGAATTGAATATGATCATTCCTTTGTTGATCATGATTATCCTCATAAAGAAGAGATAGACTCCTTTGCTAAAAATAAGAAATATGTTGATAATGATGGAAATCCATGTTTTCTTGAGGAACAACTTTCTTCCTGTGAAGAGTTTCCAGAATGTGAGTCAAGATATTAACTATTGATGATGTGAATTAAGTTGAAAATGTATTTGTATGCTCTTTTAGTGATTGTAATGATGTTGAATACAATGATGGTATGAAGTATTTACACCTTCATGCTAAGGAGGTTGATTATTTTATGAAAAGAATGAATGTAATTGAAAACCCCTTATTTGATGAGCCTCCATCTTTGCTAGAAATGAGAAATGGTGATCCTTATTAGTGCAAAGATAATCTACTCTTTTTTGAGAACTATGATGATGCATTTGCTACAAGGTTAGAGTGTGGTCTTGAGAAAACAAAGCAACGCATTGATGAGCTCCCCAAGAGAATTTCCTATGAATGCTTTACATTTGATACAGATGTTGTAGACAAGGTTGAGTGTCATGATGACAGCTACTTAGAAGAGTATGAATACTTTCATATTCTAGTCCAATTGGAGTGTATTATGATTGAGCATGACAATAAGATGAAGAGAAAGGAATGTTATTTTTAGTATGAACATGTTTCATGTGATTAATATAACAAATATGTGTCATGTAATGATGAATATTTTAAGCTATTGTCTTATTGTATAGTGTAGATTGAAAAAAATAATGGTGACAATGGAATGTTCAAACATGTGGTAGTGATGGTCAATGACAATGCTAGCGACAGGGTTAGTTTGTGGGTAGTTCATTGTAGTTTTTTTAGACTTGGCCTACTACAAATAGAAGAGAACAAAGTGTTTGAAAGAGGAAAATATTGAATTCCCTTTTCATTTGATGGTCTAGGGACACCAAGTGTAATTAAAAATTAAAATAAAGAGACTCTTTCGCCTTATGATTCTTGCATTGGGTCTACTCCCTAGAGATATAGAATCTCTCCATGCCTACAAGGGGCATGCATTCCTAGTCAAATCCATTGATGGCACCTTTAAAATTTTCAAATTTGAGTGTGCATGATGTGAGAAGTTGATTTGCACACACAGAAGTTCCCTTGAAAAATATGCCCCATTGACCTACTTTGTAGGATCATTATTTAGAGCCAATTTATTTTCATGTAAAATACCTTGGTGATTGTATGAATATGACATATGTGATCATGTATTTCTAATTTCAGCTTCCTGTGATGAGTTTTCATAGGGTTTTGAAACAAAAAATTGGAGGGTTCTGGAACTATTTTGTTGTTTGAAAATTCTCATTCTTGTGAAGTGGCCTCCTATTCAGACTAATATTTCATAGTAGGATGATCATCATGAAAAATGAATTAGTGCTTTGCATTCGATTCACATGCATATGCTCCCTAGTCTAGTTTAGAGCCATAGGATCAAGTTTGATATTTTTACCAAGCCAAAAGAAAATGTAGTTTGTCCACTTTTTACACTTGCATTTCTAGAATGTTTCAAGGTGGTAAACTTTGACCCATAATATCTTGAGAAGAAGATTAGATTTCTGGTTGTTTACTATAGCACTTGCTTGAGCCACCGTGATTGATGAGAAGCGGTGAGCAGAACACAAAGCGAACGTAGGGTAGAGAAACAAATCAATGACAAAGAAAAAATGAGAGATGTGGATGCATTTCCACCCTAGGCCACTACTCCACATGAATCAAGGGTGAAATTAGCATGAGGATGTGGCGAAGAGGGGAGGAGAAGGTTTTCCCACTAGGCCACCAAATTAAAATATTGTTTTATAAAAGGTTGCGAGTGTGTGGGGTGCTAAGAAGGAAGGCTATGGTGAGCCCAAATAAATATTTTAAAGTTCTTAAACTTTAAATGTTTCCTAATGAATATTTTTAAAGGCTCCACCATGTAAAATGAGAATTTCAAATGGAAGAGAAGTTAAAGTAAAGGGAACAGGTAATTTTTTTTCCCAAAAATATATTATCTAAAGCTCCATCATTTAAATCCAAAATATTTTAAACAAAGGAAAAAGGTAAAAGGCATAGGTAAGTTTTTTAATAGCTGAGTGAAATTTTTAAAATCCCTTCAAGAGTTAAAATATTCTTTGTTGCTGGGAATTAAAAGTTGAAGGATGGGTGAACTATTTTATATTGTTTAATGCAAAACAAAATTTATCAAGGGCTTCCATTATAAAAGAATATTTTATTTGTTGGAGATGAAAATGTAAAGTGCAACAAAGTCAAAGGTAGTGTAATAAAAGGGCTTTAATGAGAGAAAAAAAACAAAACCATTTTTCATTGTAGGGTAAAATGGAAGAGGAGGTGAAGTATCTTGTGAGCAAGGTAATTTTCAACTATAGAGTGAAGATGAATGATGACTCTTCATAGTGGAGAATATTTTTCTATTGCAAGGAAAGTGAGTGATGAAGCAAGATAAAAAAATTGTTGAATAGGGCTTTTCTTCAGGTCATGGGTAGTTATTAATTAGGGAGCTAAAGATGTCAGGTGTCTTCCATAGATCTATTCTAGGGCTTCTTCTGCTTCTATATCTTTTCTTTCCTTCTCATTTGCATAGGGTTATGAAACTTTGAATGAGGAAGTAAGGTAGAATATTTTTGAGTTTGAGTCATAAATTGAGTATGTAAAATGTAATAGTTGGGTTTTATAAGAAAATGTTAACCAATTTGTGCAACAATATATTATTGTCATGTAATTGTCTCCAGATTTCTAAGTTCTTTTTTGTATTGAATATAGTTTAAGGTCAATTACATATCATGTATATACCTATTTCAAATTAGGATCATTACAAAATCAATGCAGTTTCATATCAAGGATTTTACAATATCAACAATTTACACAACATGATAGATACCAAAATGTAGTTGTTTTCAAAACCAGCCTAGACTTGATACATATTGTTTTTTATAGTACCATAGGTTGCTATTTTCAGGATCAACGTAGACAATACATATTGTTGTTTATAATCTCCTCATTGTTGACTTATTCTATACTAAGGTTCGCCATTGTTTCTCCTGTTGGTATTTTTCCCATTGCACGTAAGGAATCTCTAAAGAGTAGCCAACTCCTATATTCAAGATGCTTAAAGTGAATGGCCAACTAACAAGATTTAGTTGAAGACTATAATCTTCTAAAATTCAGGCTCTATGGGACTTAGGAGGGTGTTCCTTCTAGCATTTTATTTGTCTATTTCAATAAATGACATAGAAAACCACATATCAGTTCCTATAAGGGGTAAACAACATAATTCACTCAAAGGTTGGCTAATCTTCAAGCAAATATTCATCAATTTACCAAGAAAAAGGAAAATATCTCACACATATGCTTCATAGTAGATAAATTTTAAGACATTTTTATTCTAACCCTGAATTGATAGTCCAATATGTTATCATCACTCAAAAGGAAAATACCAGTACAAATAGACTAGTGTCTTCATCAATTGGGTAATGGAGTCATGCATCTTACAACCTGTCATGCAAAAAATCTTTAAATTTAATTATTATGGTCTATTTCCATAAGGAATTGTATTATGGAAACTCTCTTCACATAATTCATCACTCCTTACCAAATTCTAAGTAAATCATTACAAGTTCATGACTTGATTTAAACATTTAATTGATTCATTGAATCAAAGAAGAAATGAAAGAATGCATTCAAATGAAACATTCAAAGATGAACCAAATATACTTGATATTATATTCAAAACTTGTAAAATGGTTTACAGAGAAGAGTAGATGAACTATGTATGGAATTTACTCTCGATATCAATAATTTGTACAAAACTCTTTAAAATTTTCATGCACGGGATTTAGAACCAAGACAATTCCACTATCCTATTTTTTGGTATTCTTCTATTTTCTACACTTTTACATATCACACCTAAAGAATCAAAAAGTTAGAACCCCCCACAAATGAGCCTTGAATTTCCTTTTATAGAATAAAGGAGCAATCAAGCTCCCAGATCAAAATGTGGTTACATTACAAAATTTCATTTCACATCAAATTTCCCCTTCATTTCAAAATTCCCCACATTTTAATTATGTTGAAATGGGAAAACCCTTCTTGTACCAACCACCATGAGGAGAAATAAACTACCACCAAAATTTCTTCGACCACCATGTAAGCACCAAACCCAACAATCATACTACCACAAGGGCACACAGTCAACATCTCATACCCCAAAAAGAAACCATGCATGCAGAGTGAAAGAAACTACCACAAACATTACCATTCAACACAAAATTTAATTTCACCACCACCTTTTCAACAATCAAAAGACCTTCCACAAGTAGCACACACACCACAATACAAACACCCACTTTGTGTCAAAGCGAGGGTTGGAGATGAAACCTCAACCCCTTACTCATCCTTATCTCACTTTATCATAACACCATCATGACTGCTAGGAGTCCTAGATGCTAAAGGATGAATGGATAACACCTCGGCTCCAAGGGATGGAGATCAACCTAGGGTCTCAAGATACTGATATTAGCTGTAATTTGTCTTCATTTTAGTTTCCGACGAGCTCTCTGTGATGTTAATGGGTGAGTTTTTTCATCCAAAGGATCCATGACCATATCAAAGCTTTTGTCGAATTTTGTTACAGGGCCCAACAATTTCTTGTCCTTTTTCTTTCATCACCTTCGAGCTCTTGGCTTGGCCTTTCAGATGATAGTTGCATCTAGTAGCAACAAGTGCAAATCCCTTCCCTCGAGTATACTTATGAGCACATTTATTTCACTCCAAGTCTTCATCATGAGACCTCTATGAATTTAGCCGAGAAGACCTTTGTACCAAAACTAATGAAGAACTAGGATTGCTCATTCTGCCACTAGAAAATCTACACTTGTAACCTCGACTCTGCACAAAATCAAAGACTTGACAACTAATGTCAATGGTAAAAATAGCAACTCACCACTTCTATTTATTGAACAATGTGATGATATCAATCATCATTTCTCAATAAAAAACACACATGCAAACTGGGAAATTCATTGGCATGCATATTGTCACCATTTAATTCCAAAATGCATGGAAATCTGTATACCATACTCCATGATTTATGGCAATTAAGTTTTCACACACATGGAGATCAATTTGATTTCACTTATAGAGAGTAGATCATTAATTCCCAATGGTTACAAAATGAAATGGATATCATGTGCCAATTTATCAACTTTGAATGTCTTCCATTGATCTCATGATGAGATGGTAGATCAAATGACTCATATTTGGCTAACTAGGTTTGAAATCTAGTAAAGCATCATTGATTTGTCTTTGGCCAATGACATTAACCCACCTTAGATGGAAATTCATCTATCATCAAGCTTCATCTTTCTCACATATTGGGTGGATTGATCCACGTGTTGGGATCTTGCCAATCTCATAGCCTTCAATAAGCCTCCATCTTTTCCTCGCGAGCCAGGAGGGAACAGTGGTGATCATCCCTCATCATTCAATCTTAGTCTTCAGTTTAGAACCACAAGAAATGAGCTAGATATTGGATAATGGACCCCACATCCATATGAGGACACACGTCATCATCTCATTGTCCTCACATTGCATAATTTTCTAGCATTTTCTATCTGTGAGATGGCAGGGTACGGTCAAGATCTCTTCCCACAATCATGAATCACTAAACCTACATACACATCAATGTTAGCATTAAAGAAGGGGACAACACTAAGTTGATGATGATTTGACCCTTGTAGGTAGATGACTTAAGCCTAAGTCATTTTTTGGGAAAATTTAACACCCAACTTTAGGACATAATTAAAATTAACAATTGATTGGGTATCCGACACTCTAGACCAAAGGGGCTGGTAGTCAAACATTCATGATGGCTCAAGTAATGACTTAAGGAACTATAAATGGGTAGGGTAGGATAACATTCCATGAGAAAACTTGAAGGATTTCATAGGAAAAACCATACTCATACATGGGGATAAGGGTTTTAAAATGCAGAATAAACCCATTGGATACTTAAAATTCTTCAAAATTTTGGAAGCTCCATCAGTGGCTCATGCTGAGGGACATATAGGGGTATAGGGGTTTTTAAAGGAGATTCTCAAATTTCCACCCATATAAATTATGCTTTACTTTGAATTTAATAAATAATTATTATTCATTTTCTATTTTAATTATGACTAAAGTCTTGATTGATAGGCTAATTGAAAAACATTTATATCTTTCAAATGGTATCAAATTTTTTGAATTCAAAACATGCATCACATTCTATGCTTCATATAATATAATATTAAAAAAAGGAAAAATGAATTTCATGAAGTTTTGACCAAGTTAAGGTAGTCGAACATATGATTTTTTATATTTTTCAAAGGTTGTAATAAAAAATTCATAATTAATTAATTAATTGGAAAACAATTACAAAAAAATATGCATCACATAGAGACATGAGCCTTCTACTTATATCTAAAATATTATAAAAAATATTGTCATTTTATTTGGGTTAGGGTGGTCAGACAGACACCTATTCCTTATTTTTTTCCTGAAATTTAAGTACTACTGCATTGAAATTTATAATTTTCACGAAATAGATTTCTTCTTTTTTTAAATAAATCTAGTAGTTTAGAAACTGTACATTCAATTTCCTACATATTCTATTTTTACATATTTTTGAAATAATATAGATAACTTATTCAAATTTTTATGTCAAGTTGCATAACTTTGATTTTTCTAAACTTTTTGCCACTTAAGGGCCTACTTTTTCCATGATAATCCCGCACATACCCATAGCCCTAGTGGGTATATCAAGAATTTAAATCTCAAGTTGAAGAAGACCAAGGTAGAAAACCAAAACCAAGGAGCATGCCTAGACAAGGAAAGCACAAACAACAGAAGGAAAACACACCAAACCAACCTATGTACACTATTTACAAAATACACAATACAATTTACTTCCATAAATTGGAGGCCCCTGACCCCCGAAATTTAAGGACAATTATTTTCTCTATCAAACACCTTGGACTTTTTTACTAACAATGTGTCCACCTGAACATTATGCAATTCCAAACTACTAGGACCATCACAATCAACACTTCCTATGACATTTTATGTGACATTTCCACACTTATCCCTCTCCATGATAGGTTCATAAAACTAAACTAGGAAGGTGAAACCCTTATATTCCACACTATCATGAAGTGTAGAATCACATTCCACTTGCTTATCAAACTTGAAAACCTCACAAACAATTTGTCTTATGCTTGGCCAATATTTTATAAGATCAAGGAGAAGAAAAACATGAACAAGAATATCCTCAATCTGTTTGTCACAAGTGTTGTCTTCATGAGATGAAATAGTTTCCATGATAAGGTCCATAAAATAGGGAACATCTGCAAAAAATTCCACTGTAGCTTCATACTGACTTACGCCATTTCCCTAGTTATCCATTCCTCTAAACTACTCCTCAAATGGATGAAATAATCCTGCAATGCTAACATATTCTATAGAATCACCAAGTAATTCCTTCTCCTCAACATAAAATAATGTTTTTGAGTGTGCATTATTTTATCATGATTTACCTCTTAGTCTCCTAAGAGTGGACTTCCTTTTATATCAGGGAAAAACCTATCACATGGTACACAAATATCTGACATTTCAATTACCTTTTCAAGTACATAGCCATTCTCCATAGGAAAATGAGTACAATAATCTACATCCTTTTTGACATCCATGCTACATTCAAATCTGACACCATAGTCTTGAGCTTCTTTATCATGTGAGT
>VDFB02380627.1:0-15393 GCA_007258455.2 Sequoia sempervirens
CATAAGTTAATTTTTAAAATACCTCTATCCTTTTCTCTCTCTCTCTCTCTCTCTCTCTCTCTCTCTCTCTCTCTCCATCTCCATCTCCATCTCCATCTCCATCTCCATCTCTATATTTATATCTATCTCCCTCTCTATCTCTCTCCCTATCTCAATCTACTTACCTCTCCCTATATTACTCTCTCTCTTCCCTCTCTATCTTACCCACTATATATGTCTCCCTCTTTCTATCTTTGTATCTCCCTCTCTCCCTATTGCTCCTTTTTATATATGTCTACTCATCTCTCTCTTTATATATATCCCTCTCTATCTCTATCTTCATATCTCTCTTTCACTTACAAACACACTCCATGTTTCTCCCTCATCTCCATCTCTATCTCGCTGTCTCCCCCCCTCTCTATCTCTCTCCTATCAAGCTATTACTTATCTCTATCACCTCCTTTATCTCTCACTCTTGCCCCTCTATCTCTATCTTCTCGTCTCTCCCTCTCCATCTTTATCTATATCTCATTATATCTACCTCTCTCTCTTATTCTCTATCTCTCACTCCATCTCTCATGCTCCCTCTCTCTCTCTCTCTATATATATATATATATACATATATCCTTCTCTACTTTTCTATATATCACTTCCTATATATATTTACCTTTTTATCTATCCATCTCCCTCTCTCTCATTGTCTCCATCTTTCTATCTCTCTCTCAACCCCCTTTATCTTTCCCAAGTTAATTATCTATCTCTCCTTTATATCCCTATCTCCCTATCAGTCCATCTTTCTATATCTCTCTACTTCTCCTCTCTCATCTCTCTATTTCTCTCCCTCCCTCTCTATCCATATATATATCACTCATATAAACACACACTCCTTGTTTATCCCTCCCTATCTCTATATCTATATATCTCTATCTTCCCCCTCTATTACTTCTCTTTCTTACCTTCTTCCCATCTCACTCTTGCCCCTATCTCTCCCTATATATACATCACTCATATAAACACACTCTTTGTGTTTCTCCTCCCCATCTATATCTATATATCTCTATCACCCCTCTATTGCTTGTCTCTCTTGCCTTCTTCATCTCACTCTTACTTCTCTCTCTCTCCCTATATATATTTATATATATATCATTATCTCTAGACTTTCTCTCTCTTATTCACTCATCTCTCTTGCTCTATATCTTTATCTCAGCATTTCTCTTTCTATGTGTATCTTAATCTCCCTCTTGCTCCTTCTCTCTCTATCTCTTTCTATTCATCTCTCTCTACCTCTATCTCCCTATCTCTTTCTATCTATCTCCCTATACCTCTATCTCTCTATATCTCCCTTTATCTATGTCACAACCTCTCTCCCTCTCCCCCCTCTCGCTTATTCCTCCATCTCTCCTACTCTAGATCCCTAACTATATTTCTCTCTCTCCATCTCCCTATCACTCCTCTCTTATCTCTTTATATCCATATTTTTCTCTACCTATATCTCTCTAACTCTCTATCTATCTCCCTATCTCTTTGTCTCTTTCTTTATCCCTCAATCTCTTTATATCACCCTCTATCTATATTTATCCCTCTCCCTCTCCCTCTACATATTTAGCTATCTCTCCCTCTCTATCTATCTCTCTCCCTTTCTCCCCCCTCATATCTCTCCACCTCCTCTACATAAATCTCTCCCTCTCCCCCATCTTCTATCTCTCTATCTCTACCTCTCTCTCTCTTTCTTCCCATTTATCTTCATCTCTTCCTCTTTCTCTCTCCCTCTCTCCATCTACATTTGTCTATCTCTACTTCTCTTTGTTTTCTATCTCTTCAGCTTTTTCTTTTGCTCTTTCTCTCACCCCCTCTCTATACATCTACTTACATATCTATCTATATATCACTCTATCTCAACCATTTATATCTCTCCCCTCCTCTATTTCTCTATATATCTTAACCTCTCTATTTGTCTCTCTCTATCTCCCTATCTCTCTCTAACTTGATCTCTATCACTACCTCTCTTTATCTCTCTATGTATTTTTGTCTCTATTCCTCTATCCTTCTATCTTCATCTCTACGAATATCTTCCTCTCTCCCCTTTATCTCTAGACATGTCTCTCTCTCACTATCCATCCCTCTCTCCCTCTCCCTCTCCCTATACCTCTATATCTATGTCTATTTTCCTCTCTATCTCTATATCATTATCTCTCCATCTCTCTCTATCCATATATCTCTCCCTCTCTCTATATATCACTTCTTATCTATATCTTTATATGTATGTCTCTCCCTATATATATTTATCTCTTCCATCTCTATCTATCCCTCTCTCCTCTCTCTCTCTCTTTATTTCTCCCCTCCTCTACATACCCCTCTCTTTCTCCATCTCCATATCCATCTCCATCTCCATCTCTATCTTCTTCTCTATTTCTATCTCCTTACCCCTCTCTATCTCTCTCTCTTCTCCCCTCTATCTAGCTCTGTCTCTCCCCCTTTCTCTCGCTCTCTCCTTATTGCAAATGAACATGTGCCTTTTGGTAATGGATCTTGATTATTTTCCCAATTTAAAGGTTTTTTTTCAATCATGTAAATGTCCCACCAATTGACCTCATGTACTACACAATTGTATGCAAAAAATGGAACAATTTTTTTTCTAATTGACCTTCCACAACTCTTCGGCGTACCCATTGCACACAAAGGTGTGATTGCTAGTGGTAGGAAAACAACAATGAATGCACAATGGTTGATGGCACAGTTCTTGTAATCACGCTAAGAGTGTACATTTATGGAAAGTTGAGTGAAGCAATTAAATTTATAAGGCATGGTTGTAACCTAGGTTTTTTTACTAGGTAGCAAAATAGTTTGAATATTTGTTTGATTTTTTCTAAATGAATACAATTATTTCATAAAGTTAATTTGATGGTTTTTTATTAGGAAACCAATAGATCAATTTTTTTCTATTTTTGGTATTCATAATTTTTTTTTTTGCTATTTTTTAATTATTGGATGCAGCTATACGTTGGCTCCTACAAGCTTCAATAAGTGTATTCCATGATACATTGTCTCCTTTACTAGGCTACAACCATACACCAATAAAGATTGAACACAAAATCCACACTAAAAATATGTGGCTAAATTGCTAACCACATTGTCTAGTTGATCTGCAACTTGATCTAGATACTCTTTATCTGTGAATGCACTTTCATACCCAAGAATCCTTCCATATCTTGTCCTTCTCCAAGGACAACTTAAACCCTAGAGCTTGCTTACAATTGAAAATTACTGACCAGTAAAACACTAATATTGGGAATGAACCCAATATAGAAAAATCCATTTAAGGGAGAGGTCCCGATGGTGGTGTGGGCTCCTATCATGGGGATAGGAGCTAACAGCCTAGGCCCCACAAACCAACAATAAAATAACCCTTTTTTTCAAGATGTTATTACAATATAATATGATAAGTACATGTTAATTCAAAAAAGTGTCCAATCAATGATAGAGTAAATGCTTTCCACCTTCCCAAATTCAGGTGAATGCAAATAGATATTTTTATTTGCATTATATATGCACTAATACATTAAAAGTGATATGACATGTACAATCACCCATTTACATTTCATCCATCGTGGATTTGACTACTAATCAAATTGGAGATACATTTAACATATTACAAATAAAAATGTTTCATTATTCATCCTTGGTTGACAAACTTATTATTCCACCATGTCCAACTATACCTCTCTTTCTACAAATTTACCTTGCAAAAATTGAAAACCAACTCTCAGGCTCACCATGCAATACAATTTTATAAAATAAGGACTCATTACCCATATTTCACAATTATACACGATATTTAATTAATCCATGCCAAATATTAAAACACAAAACAATTTCAAATTTCTCAAATTAGCTTTCAAATCACACTATAATTAATATTTCCAACCCGAATTTCTAAACTATCAAATCACATTTATACATACCATTGATAGCCTAATTCATATCACTTCTATCATTAATTCCAAGTATGCAACCTCAAATTCCCTCCAATAATTGAAATTTCTTCACTTGCTCACAAATGCCTATTTATACAAGTTACCAGAGATGTGTGTTGCATATTTATCCTAAATCAGAATTCAAATTTCAAAGTTTTAGTTTCAGACACTTTTACAAGACTAATTTCAGACAACTCTTGCAAACTACTTTCACACACCTATTGCAACTTCCAAGGTATGTGTATTTTAGAGTTGTTTTAAGATTAAAATTGTATAAACTATTCAATGTATATTTATTATTCATATGTATCATGATTTTATTTAGAAAAATTTGCATATATATGTATCATTCCACCTATCATCCAAGTTAGTTTACACATACACACAATTGGCCAAAAGATAGGTGCATGAAACACTTAACAGTCAAGTATATATATTGCAAAGATAGATATATATGGTACAAATGTATAAGTTGATGTTTCATATAGCCTTGTTAATTTACATTTAAATGAATCAAATGTATGGTTTGTCTATTTTAAGGTTATTGCTCATATGTATCATGATTTTCTTTAGAAGCATCTGCATACATATGTATCATTCCACCTATCATCCTTAGTTTACACATACACATAATCAACATAACTCAGATGAAGCTTTTCTTGAATGAAAACACATGCAAAAAAGAAACTAAACTATTCAAAACCAAAACACATGCATTCATAAGAAAATCAACTCCATTGTTCTCCTATTCACCAAGATCTTGACTTATGCATTTGGTGCTCTCAAACTTTCACAAGCACAAATGCAACAAGAGGCTATGATGAATGGAAGAGAGGATTATACAATCAAAATTGAATGTCCTTATCCATTTTGGTGAGAAGGGAGAGGGTTTATATAGATGCCCTCGCAGGGTAAAGTCAAGTTGCGGGAGAGATGTGGGATAAAAGAGTGAAATGGAGATTATCACAATTATCCCATATTTCTTAGTCAAATGAAATTGACGGGAATGAGAGAGATAAATGAAATGATTTATGATATGATGCAGGTTTAGGAATTATATTTTAAAGTGAATTTGTGAATTTAAATGAATGATTTAATGAATTTATGTATTTACATGATTTAATGAAATATGTAAATGGATAAAGATTAATGTGATATGGATGCAAACGATATTTTAATGATTATGCAAATAGAATAATATGAAATGTTTTATGGATAAATGATTGATAAATGATTGATAAATGATTATGCAAATGGATAATGGTTATGAATGAATAGATTCTTATAAATGTTTATAATATGTTAATGATTTAAACGAATTAATGAAAAAAGAGGAAAGATATTAAATGAATTAATTAAACAAATAAAAATATCCATCTAATTAATAGACAAAAACAAGACAATTGTGAGAACAAGTTTTGAGTGTCTACATTTTTCCCCTCTTTGAGACAATGAAGCCTAGCGCATTGTTTCAAAGAAAAAGATATGCCCCAATGTAAGGAAGAATGACGAGGAGGTAGAGGTATGCCCCCTCAAGAGGACATGCAGGTTCAAAGAACATGAGTGTGCTCTTGAAATGGATCAGAGGACTAGAAGATGAAGGACAAAAATGATAGAGGAGAATATAGAAGGATGATGAAGAAAAAAATGAAATGATGAAGGGAATGGATGATGGAAGAAATGATAGATGAAAAAGAGATATGAAGGAAAATGAAGGTGATGAAGCCTTTTATGCATGTCATAGTGCTTTATCATCATAGAGCAGTAAAATATGACAAATGGACAACAAAAACCATGGTATGACATAGACCAAGATGTGCAAGGTCATCCATCTGTAAAATACTAGACAGTTGCAGACAAGGAATGTCCTAACTCATACTTAGGGAAAATTTGCCATAGTCTTTTTGTCTAGACAAACCACAAACAACAATAAAATAAAAGACAAGTCATGAGACACCATCGCTCCTCTAAATCCTTTGTGGGACATCCTCAAGGTGGCAATAGCACAACCAAATAAAATCTAAAAGATAAGACAAAATAGGCCAACAAGGTAAAAAACCATTTAGATTATTTGCAAATAAGCGTTTGCCAGTGTGTTAAGGAATGAAGTGATCGATGGTTGGATTGTTTTGACAAGGCCTAGTTTTAGGAGAAGAAACATATCGTATAAGACGTCAAGTCTAGTTTCGATCATGCAACTACTTGTATAAGGAAAATGACAAAGTGTGATAGTGACAAGGTCTTGTTTCAGGAAGGACACATCCTATATAAGACCATCAGTTGTGATCAATTTGACTAGTTTGATTGATTTGACAAATAACCAATTTGACTTGGAGACTTGTTGGCTTGCTTGTCATGTTGATTCAGGATTTTTGTTTGAAGTGTAGATGATTATTTTGCATTTGAGTTGATAGTATCTAATTTATTTTGACTAACCCTACAAACCCTAAAAGACTAACCTAGGGGGCCTCGGGGGCACATCAATAGATGGCCTTGCCTACGTAGCAATGCATAGAGACCTCGTAGCTCGACATGACCCTTGACTTTGTTTAAATGACAAAGGACCAAATTATGATTTTATTTGACAACACCTAAAGGACTAACCTAATGTCTTGGGGGCACATCGATAGATGGCCTTACTTACATCCAGTCATAAAGGCAACGTAGTTCGACAATGACAAAGCCTAAAATGACTGACTCTGACTCTATTTTTGGGATTTTTTGAAAGTATCTGGATGTTTTGGGAATGTTTTATTTTGGGATTTTTGGAATGTTTGATTTTTTCCTTTTTAAGAGCTGTTTTGCAGGCTTTTGTCTTTTTGCAGAGCAATTTTGATTTTATCTTTTGGGGAAATGTTTTTATTTTTTTATTTTGTTGTAAATATTTTATGTTTTCCTAGTAATTTTTTTGGATTTTTGAATGTTTTGATTCAATGAAGCAAATTAGTAGGAATCTAAAAATTCTAGTGTTAGGAAATTGCTCCAGTTAGGTATAAAGACTAACCAATAGGGATGGGATGGGATAGGGGTTTATTATGGACAAAAGATGAAGGAGAAAGGACACAAGACGTCAATCGCTTGGAAGTCATGACAAAGATGACAATGCTTGATGATGGATGTCAAATGGGAGATGATGGAAGGTAAAAGGCATTAAGCACTGGAGATTCGGGTGGAAGAACAGGATAGAAATGATAGTAGATGGCAGACAAAGGGTGAAATCTACATGTTTGAGGTTTTCACCATAGGTACTTATCAAAGTGCCAGCAGTAGTTTTCACTATTGGATGCAAATTTTCTGCGAATTTTTTTTTTTTTTTGTATTTTAGGACTTTTCTCATTTTTTTGTATTTTTTTAGGACTTTTTCTTATTTTTTTGTATGTTTTAGGACTTTTTTTTTTGGTATGTTTTAGGACTTTTTCTCACTTTTTGCATTTTTTTTATGACTTTTTCCTAGCTCTTTGAAGATAGGTATAGAACTTGCGTAGGTGCAAGCTATTGATGGGTTCAGACAAAGGTTCCCCTTTAGGTGTGGACAACAGATAAGCACCTAAACCAAAGGATGTTGTTATGACATATGGACCTAGCCAGTTAGGCTCAAATTTGTTGGGTTTCTCACATTCTGCTTGATTTTTTAGATTCTACATCAACATTAAGTCACAAATGTTGAAATGTCTGACCAAAATCGTTTTGTTGTAGTTGTGACAAAGATGGTTCTAGTATGCTTGTAGTTGATTCAAGGCCTTATGTCTATGTTCATTGAGCAACTCTAATTCATGTAGTCGGGATATACGGTACTCCTCATCGTCAATGAGCCCTTTTAGGGGAACCCATAGGGAAGGGACTTCAATCTCTATAGGAAGGATAGCCTCTCTACTGAAGACTAGGGCAAATGGAGTGATGCTAGTGGGTGTGTGGATGCTCGTATGATATGCCCATAAGGCAGGGTTAAGCTGAATGTGCTAGTCATGACTAGCATCATTGTCAGTCTTTTTAAGAATTTTGATTATGGTCTTATTCGATGCCTTAGCTTGGTCATTACCTTATGGGTAATATGGCATGGAAAAGAAGTGTTGGATGTAGAAATTCTCACATAACTCCCAGACATCTTGATTGTTCAAGGGACGACCATTGTTAATGATGATGGATTGTGGGACACCATACTGACATATGATATAATTGAGGATGAACTTGGAGATTTGTTTATCGGTTATGTATGTCAGGGGAATGGCTTCAATCCATTTTGTGAAATATTTAGTCACAGTGATGATGAATTTGTGGCCATTAAATGAGATGGGATGAATTTTTCCTATGAGGTCAAGTCACCATTGGGTAAAGGGCCATGGTGAAGTGATCAGTTGTAGCTCTTGTGTAGGTGTGTTGATGAGGTCATTGTGTATCTAGCACTATTGACATTTCTTCACAAAGTGATAGGAATCTTTCTCCATTGTAGGCCAATAATATCCCAGTCACATGATCCTTTTAGCTAGATTCATGTACTTTTTCATAAGGTAGTTTGTGCTTCATTAATGTCAAGACATCTGAGTAAGGTATTGTTCAGCCCATGTCTATATAGGGTATCATCGATGATGGTGTAGCAAGCGGCTTTGTGAAGGAAGGACTTGCACTGGTTGTTGGATAGGTCAAGGGGTAATGTCTGGGAATGTAGATAGTCATAAATGGTGTGATACCATGGGGAATTGGGACCCACAAGTTCACACACCCTCTCAAATTTAGGGACATCAAAGGAAAGGACCAACAATTGTTCAACTAAGAACTCGTACTATGACATATTGTTGGGAATGTCCAAGAGAGATCCAATGGTGGCCATGGAATCAACTGATTTTTTTTGAATTCATGGGATCTAACAAAAAGTGAAATCTATAAAATACAGTTTAAAACTATCAACCATTCTTTTATATGGAGTCAATTTCTCGTCTTTAGTGTCATAGTCATTGTTGACCTATCAAATGACCAATTGTGAGTCACCAAAGACTTGTAGACTTATGAGTTTCCATTTTATAGCCATGCACAATCCTATTAGTAAGACATCATATTTTGCAATGTTGTTTGTACACGGGAAGGCTATTCTGAATGATTTGGGAATAGTATCACCTTGAGGGGTGACGAATAATATTCCAGCACCTGATCCATGACTAGTGTATGAGCCATCAAAGTATAACTTCCATGTTGCGCTAGTGTCTAGTGTAAATATTGACTCATTTGGGAAATAAAAAACCAAAGGGTGATCAACTTTTGTGGGTGCATCAACAAATTGGTTTGTGGTAACCTATCCTTTTATTGATTTGCATTCCACATATTCTATGTCATACTCACTAAGTATCATGACCCACTTAGCCAACTGTCCTGCTAATGTTGCCTTGTTGAGTAGGTATTTGAGAGGATCTATCCTAGCAACTAGTCTTGTTTGATATTTAGCAAGTAATGTCTTAGTTCTTGAGCGGTGAAAACTATAGCGATACAATCATGTTCAATAGGACTATAGTTGAGTTCATACCCAACCAATGTGAGGCTAATGTAATAGATCACCCATTCTTTCTCATTGTGATCATTTTGCGCAAGTAATGACCCTAGTGTGAAAGTGGTAGCTGATATGTAAAGGATTGGGGGCTTACCATCTATTGGTGGCATCAATAGGTACTCTTTAATCTATTGAAAGGTTGCCTCACACTTGTTTGTCCATATAAAAGGAACTCCCTTACGTAAAAAATACTAAAAAGGCTAAAATTTATCTATAAGCCATGTAATGAAGCATCTGATGGACTGAAGTCAGCTTTGCAATGTCCTAAGTTGATTTATTCCTATTGGGGGAGGCATATCTAAGGTAGCTTTTACTTTTGTTGAGTCCACTTCAATGCCTTTATGGGAAACTATGTATCCTAAGAGCTTTCTCAATGTCACGCCAAAGACATTTTTTTGATTTTAGATGGACATTATATTCTTCAAGCCTTTTGAAAATCTTGTCCAAGACTCTTAAATGATCACCACGTGTCAAGGATTTCACCAAAAGGTTTTCAACATAATCTTCCTTCAATGCCTGCATGAGATCATGAAATATGGTGGTCATAGCTCTCTGATAGGTTGCACCTACATTTTTTAGTCTAAAGGGCATGACATTCCAATAGTATGTATCCCATGGGAAAGTGAATGTCATCTTATGTGATCTTCAGTAGTGATATGGATCTGATTATACCCTGAGAAGCCATCCATGAGGGACAACATCTCGTAGTCTGTTGTTAGATCTACTATGATGTCTATATTAAGAAGTGGGAATTTTTTGCTTTGGACATGCTTTGTTCAAGTCACGAAAATCTATGCAGATACAAATTTCTCCATTTGATTTATTTACTATTACAAGGTTTGAGATCTATTCTGCATAGTCAATAGGTCTTATGAAACCAACATCCAATAATTTCTTAAGTTTAGCTTTGACTAGTAGAGCTATCTGAGGATGCAATTTTCTAAGCTTTTGTTTGATAGGATTTGCATTTTAAAGCAATGGTAAATGATGCAGGACCAATGTGGGGTCCAACCTAGGCATGTCAGCATAAGACCATGCAAAATTGACTTGATGTTTTGTGAAAAAAGTCTTGAAATTTTGGTTTTTCTTCTTTTGTTAGGGATGTTGTAAAGAGAACAATCTTAGGATTCTTTGTTGTACTTATATTGACTTCCATTACTTCTTCGATCAACATCGAGGATTTATCTTGATTAACGGGGAGAAAGTCCAACCCTCCATCCTTGGGTGCATTAGAGAGGTTTTCGTCCTTGGATACGTCCTTTATTTTTACTTTTTCTTGGTTAGAAGGCGCCTTGGGGTTTTCACCTAAATACCATTCAATTTTTATTTTGTTTTTATCATTTTTGTGACTAGAGGGTGGGACAATCTCATCGAAATATGTTGCATCATCAAGATCTATAGTGAAGCCAACCTTATGTTCCCCATGTGGGATGACTTCTCATAGTCCCATGAATTCAGCGATGGCTTAATCATTTCCAAATATGTCTAATGTGGGTGGATCTTGTTGGTCTCAATAGACTAATTGAGGGTAAACAAGGGAAATTCCATCATCAATATTACTGAAGGATGGGGAAGGAGTGGATAGGGTAAAGATGGATGTATGATCAGGGTCCCAAAAGGATTTTGTCCATGCTTTTTCTTTTGTGGTCTTTGGTGAGTCAGGTTTGTGAAATGAATCAACATGGATATTAATATCCATGAGGTTGGTAAAGGATGGGCGGGGTCTATCAGACTCATGAAAGACATAGTCGAGCTCATAGTCACTGGTGGTACAAGAATCCCACTCATATTCATTAGAGTTGGTTTCGCTATAATAAAGGTCAATAGGATATTTAGATATCTCAACGTATTTTGAAGCATTCACATCCTTATTTGAAAGCACCTTAGTACTTGAAGTGCCAATCCTAATTGGTACAAATCCTAGCCCTAAGTTCTTCAGTCATTTAAGAGGCATCAAGGGTTCTCTCATTCCATTTTTATGTATGTCAAGTCCATTGATTCCATCATAACCATTTTGTTTCATGAGTTCAAAGGCTTTACCATATTGTTCTATCTATAGCAGCTGCAAATCTTCCTCATCTTTGTAGATCTAGTATGAAATATCATCATTCCTCTTTGTTTAACTCTCCCCAGCTTGTGAAGGTGGTGGTGCGAGGAATTTTAATGACAACTTTAGGTTCTATCTTATAGACGGGATTTCCATAGGATTTTGGAGACTTTGGTAACTTAGTAATGTAGTAGGAAGTGTTCATATGATACTCCCCACACCCCTTGTCCTGGATCTAAATCTTGGGATTGACAGATGGAATGGAAAACATGGAGAATTTAGTAAGAGTGGATGGGTCAATGTAATTGGATGGAGTAGACAATGTGGCTTCATAGTTTATAGGCACTTGGTGTTCAGGGACCCCCTCAAATTGGCGCAATATGAAAAGGGATCAGGATTACCAATGATTGTGATTTTGGTGCCATTATAAGGAAACTTTAGACATTGATGGTATGTGGACGGGATGGATTTCATGGCATGGATCCATGGTCAAATGAGGATTAGGTTGTATGGGTAGTTCAAGATCCAACACTTGGAATGTGGTATCTAGTGATGCAAGTCCAATCTTGATAGGCAGTGTGATAACGCCCTCAAAAGAATGTTCTTCATCATCATATGCTTTGATGACAATGCTCTTAGATGTATCCACACATGCTTCAGAGAGGCCCAATGCCTTCACTAGTTTTAAAGTGCAAATGTTCAATTCGGCTCTGCTATCTACTAGGACTCATTTGACCTTATGTTTGTTGTTGAAGACCTCAAGGTGTAATGGGTTGTTATGATTTGACTTGGATGTAGAGTAATCTTTGTTAGAAAAAGAGACATGGTGGGAGTTTCCCAAATATCCAATCATGGCTTCAAATCGGTTGACATCTAGGTCGGTAGGGATAAAGGTTTCTTTTAGATCCTTGTCAAGGATAGCTTTGTGTTTAGGTGATATGCGTAAAAGCTCAAGGATGAAAATTTGTGGAAGTCCCTTGCTCAATTGGTCAACAAGGTTGTATTGGGCTTTAGATTTTGGCTGCTTTGGAGAAGGACTGAATATGGTAACCTTAGCCTTGTAGGTAGTAACAGTGCATTCAGGTTGCTTCTTAATGGTGATTGTGTTAACATGATCAGAGTCAACTCAGATGTGGTTGATAATTGTGTAGTCAAAAGAGGCATTGGTATAATTGGCATGATTTTCTATCTTTTGACCAAAAATGGAGGCTTTTCCATGGTCTTGCATTGGATTCTTGAAAATCATATGGTATTTATTGGAAGTTTTTTGTTGTCCCTCGACCTCTATGGTACCATTTTCAATTAGGCCTTGATTCATGTTCTTCAATTGATGACATGATGAGATCTTATTCCCTTTGATGCACTGGTAATCACAAAAGGCATTGTCATCCCACCAAGAGGGTTTGAATTTTCTAGGGTCAATGGTTTGGGCTCTTGGAGTTGTATGACGTTTGATTGTACTAGCTTCTTCAGGATAGATTCAATTGGTTTTGGTAAAGGAGTGTTTTGTCTCTGTGTGTATTGCCTTGGTTGTCTTGGGGGTCCCCATTCTTGATTATTTTGTATCATGTTAGCTACTTGCTTGGAAACATATGGTGTGTTATTGTTTGTGTTGGGTGCTTTGAGAGTCAATGTGGGACCCATTTTTTTCACAACTTTTGCGTCTATGACTCCATTGTTTGTTACATTCTTATTGCAAGACCAAAACTTGCTTTTATCATTAGAGATCTATCGGTTGTGTGTGTTTTTGTTGCCAAATGTAAGTTCACCTTGTGCGATTAGGAATTTTTTCAGTGTCATGCCTTTCTGAACTAAGTCTACAAATGTGGCACAACAATGTACTTGTAAAGGGTGCTTCAATTTTGGCTTGAGGTTTTCTACAAACATGTCCACTTTTTCTTTTTCAAGAATCTTGACAGGACATTGACTTTCCATACTACTACATCTTTGGAAGAAAGTAATAAAGGGATCTCCTTCATCTTGTGTCAAGTGGCATAAGGTAGCAATCATGACATCATTTTTAATGTTATAAGCATGATTCTCCATGAATTTATTGGTGAGGTCATCCCATGACTTTATAGACCCTTTAGGTATCAATGCAAACCATTCAAGTGTTGACCCTATAAGACTTCTAGGGAAGAGTCTCAAAAGGTAGGAGTGATCGTATGTGACATCCACACAAGTAGTGGTGAATTCTCATATGTGCTCAATAGTATTTCTCTTTCCCTTATACTTAGTGAAGGTAGGGATGATATACCTAGGAGGGAAAGGAGGCATGTATATGCTAGTGTCATATGGGTAAGGATGTAAATCATGTGATGAGTACATATTCTTGTTTGAAACTTGCATCCCTTCTACTTGCTTTTGTAGGGAAGCCAATTGAGCAGTCAAGGCGTCTATTACTTGATTATTCAAAACATTGTTATGAGGTCCCATATTTGTGTTGTGTGGTCCCATGTTTTGTTGAGATGACATGTTTTGGTTCAAAATGTTATGTGTGTGTGGTGGATTTTGATTGTGTCCATGAGTATGAATGTGTGATGTGTAAGTTGGGATGTGAGAAGTGGTTGAGCTATGTTGCGTTTGTTGGGTGTGTTGTCCGTGTATATTTTTGTTTCCAAAAAAGGATCCATGTGTGTAGCCATATGATATGTTAAGAGGTTGTGTCGTTTGTAATATTTATCCTTGTTGAAATGGATTATAACCATGTGAAGTGTTTGTATTTTGACTATGTGGGGTGTTCATGTTTTGTCCTTGCAAGGTGTTTGCATTGACATGAGGACCTTGTGACATGGTGTTTGTGTTCGATTGAGGTCCTTGGATGAGAACCCTTCTTGCCTTAGCTCTACCAAGGATGTTAGATGTGGATTCCCCAATGGCTTGAGATGATGACCCAAAGGGAGTAAATGTTGAGCCAAAGGGTTGTGTTGTGAATAATGGGTGTGATGTGGTTTGTGCCATGGGTTGTGACTGTTGGATCTCTATTGTGTTCATGGTTTGTCCTTGATGACAAAATCTCTTCAGTTAGTTCTCTTGGTTTGACAGTCTCAGATTGGATCTTTATGATGATACATATTTGATGACAAAATTGATAATATGGCTTTTTGGTCTTGGCATTTATTGGTTCAGTTCGGCTTACTCTTGGTCTATTTCTATTTTCAAATTTAGTGGACAATTTAAGGCTTTGGGTTACATTCCAGTTGTCATATCTTGTTGTACTGATCAATTTGAGCTTCATGCAGATTAAGGTTATCTTACTTGTACAAGTGATTGGATTATGGTAATTGGATTTCAGTTTCAGGTATTTTGATGCAACTTTTTGGCAAGTTGGCATTTTATTGCTCAAGATTTAGGTATTTTGGTAAGCTTCAGTCTTTCATGAAGACTTGTGTTGCTCTTCAAATTTTATATGCTCGATTGTATCATTGGCATACAAGGTGCACATGTGCTAGTAACTGGTTTATATGATGTGAACAATTCTTGATGATATGTTTTTAATCTCCTCTTCAAAGTACTTCTCTTTGATGGTTCACATGAAAAATTCATTTTTTTATCAAAAGGAAATCATGTATAGTAAAGTGGTTTGATTTTTCTTATAGCAACTATATTTTATATTTGGTGGCATAAAGCTAAAGCTTTCGTGGCTTTGTCTTGGGGTAATCGGGTTTTCCTTAGCATTACTCAACAATGACATATTGTGTTCATTTTAAGTCAATGGTTACTTGCTTACATCCTTTGGCAGCCATCATTCTCCATAAGCTTATGTCGGCATTATGAGAATCATTCACTCAAATCAAAAGTTACTTGGTGAGTATTATGAGTTATCATTAAGCATGCTATGCTTGATGGTTATT